>JAFVLL020028143.1:0-53883 GCA_021397915.2 Tor tambroides
GTCCCCACTCCAAGGGGATAAGGATGATAAGGATGATTTGGAACTTGCCCGTGAATCGTTCGATACACGATACGCGTATCGTTACACCCCTAAAAAATAGAAAAGGTATTTGAAGAAGCAGTTAAAATAAATAATTGATTAAGTGAAGTCATTAACAAACTTGGCAGCAAGGGAACCAGAAAATCATACTCTATGGGTTTGGAATGACATTCAGGTGAGTAAATGATGACAGAATTTTCATTTTTGGCTGAACTATCCCTTTAAGGTTGAAGGAGAGAGAAATGAGCAGTAGATGAGGATATATTGTGGTCTTAGAAGCCATGAAACAATCTTAGATAGATTTTTTTTAGGTTAATGACCCAGAAACAATTTCATGCATATGCAAATTTACTGTTAGAGAGAGACACACACACGCACACATTCATAAAAGTGATGCTCTACTTCGTTTTGTCCAAGTACCATGCTGAAGGTTAATCACTGCACTCAGAACTGTTTGACTCTGAGACAATATTCTCTGGTCTGATGAACCTCATTTCTAAGCATCATGTGTGAAGTAAACCAGCTCTGCTCATCAACAGGGTACCATCCCAAAAGTAAAGTGTGCTGGTCGCAGCCTCATGCTGTGGGGCTGTTGTTCAGCGGCAGGGACTGAGGGACTCGTCAGAGAAGAAGAAAAGCTCAATGCACCAAAATATTGAGATAGCTTTAATGAAAACCGAGTCCAGAGCATTCAGAACCTCAGAATGGACAGAAGGTTCTCCTTCCAACAGGACAATGACCCTAAGCACACAGCAAGAGTGGCTTGTAGACAACTCTGTGAATGTCCTTGAGTGGCCCAGCCACAGCCTGGGCTTGAACACAATCAAATGTTTCTGGAGAAACCCGAAAATGTCTGTCGGCCCCCATCCAACCTGACAGAGCTTGAGAGGTGAAGAGGTGAGGAGAAGAATGGCAGACAGTTGTCAAATGCTGATGTGCAAAGCTTGTCACATCATACCCAAAAAGACTTGAGGCTGTAAAGGTGATTCAACCAAGTACTGAGTAAGTGTATGAATAGGATGTAGGGTATGAATAGGCTACTTATGTAATGTACTTATTTTAGTTTTTTATTTTTAATAAATTTACAAAGTTGTGACAATTCTGTTTTTGCTTTGTCATTATGGTCTATGGAGTGTAGATCGATGTGTAAAAAAAAAAAAAAAAAGTAAAAAAATTAAATTAAATTTAAAGCAGTCTGACATAAGGCAGTAACAAAAAACATGAAAAAAATGAAAGGGTATGAATACTTTCGCAAGGCACTGTGTTTATACTGTATATTATTTTTCAATACAATTCAAAGAATTTTAGTTGACATGACAAATTTAATAGGTAGACAAGAGTTTGCTGAAGGATGCATGGTTTGAAGACTGGACTGACATGGGGTCACCATGCCAATTTTCAAAATCATCCGATTTGATGTCAAGGAGACCTGCCAGGCAAGAATACAAAAAAAACTGTGACATTTGAAAAAAAAAAATGGGTTGAAAGACCCATTAATATACAATCCTGATCCAGTTCAGAGGTTGTTGCCCCTTCAAACAATTCATGCAAAGTAACTCTGTCAAATATTAAAGTCTGGGCAGCCTGTGATGCCAGTACAAGCTGTGCCTGAAATATGTAGGTCTTCACAGGCAAAACTGCTAGGGCACAGCCTGAAAAAAATCAGGACAGACACACTGTACTCCAAATGACAGCTTGTCTCCAGAGACACACAATAACGTGCAACACTTTCTTCACATGGAATGCCCTTGGCGCAAAGCTTCTTCAGAGAAAATTGACCACGATTGGAACTGTGTAGGAATAAGCCAAAGATCCTATCTTTAGACAAGACACTTTGCTGGCCCATGGCACTGTTTTTCAATATGCTGGATGTTTACATGTACAATTCCTTTGTGCTGTGGAAGGAAATAAATCTTTCTTGGATTCAAGCAAAGAGCTACCAAGGAGGTTTTTCTGGATGAGCTAGAGAGCAATGTTTACCCCTCATTCTGATGTGAAGGGCACAGTTATGGCCTTCTGATGGCGAAGAAACAGGTCATCATCAACTTCTCAACAACTAGGGATTAATTACAAAATCTACAGTCATTTAAGTGGTTAAACTGTCATTACATTTGACTTGTTTTTTTTCCCCCACCAGATGGCACCAGATCTGCTTTCTATGCATTTGAATGTGAAGACAGACCTACATTCTAAGTTCAAAAGTTATATGGTTATTATCTCTGGTCATGTTTTATCTTTAATATACAGTACCAGAAGGGTTAACACCTGAGTGTTTGCCATAGATGATTCCCACTCCTCCCTACCGAAGGCTGACCAACTGAGCATATGTAAAGCATTTAGATAATTGCCACCAAATGGGTTCAGTCCATGTAGTGGTTGTTTTTGAAATACACTGGTTCCCTTGCAAACATGAACTCATGGCTGTAAAATAAAACTCAAGAGGTTTAATTTAGATACTAATTTCAATTGTGATTTGGATGAGATAATTTGATGATATGATATGGGGATGATTTAGGATAAGTGCATAGAATTTGCTGTCAAAATCCTTGTGAAATGGCAAAACTAGGTCTATGGTAATCACAAAGACCTGGTGCCAAGTAGGAATTAATGCAGATGTTGGCTTTCAAATAGCCTAAACAAAATCATATATTGTTTATTTACCAGTTAATCAAGAAATAAAGACAAGATTCTAGCATCCTCATTTTACTTTTTGCAGCACAATGGCAAACAAGAAGCTGCCTGTAACCCATCATACAGATATCAAAATCTCTTTTGATATCTAGTTGTGAAAGATCTAATTGTTAACATTCTGTGGGAGGTACAAAGTTTCCTCCTTCTGAAAGACCTGAGCAAGTTCTCTCACTGAAAAGCAAAATACAAATATAAATTCTGAAATTTCCTTGAATAAAAAAATAATTATTAAAAAAGCATAAAAGCGGTGAAACAATCTTGCAACAAAAACAATTAATGAAAAAAGCGAAAAGGAAAGGTTATCGTAACAATATACAGAACTGTCAACCTCACACGATAACCACGTAAACTGTTTACCACACTGTGTATGTGTGCATTTGTAGAGAGCAATGGAAAATGAATGACTTTGTGCACAAGAGGCCTGTCAGAGAGTTCAAAGATGTATGTAGGCTTGTGAAAGTATTAGTGAGCATGGGCCCCATTATGTAAAGAGATGGGCATCAGAGGGAGGGAGGCAGAGGGCAGGATGGAGTCCAGGCCATCTTTTGTTGACCATGTAAAGAGCAAAGGCCTTATAAATGGTATAAATTGTTAATTCAGATTCTGTAAAAAAACATTAAAACAAATCATTTGCAGGATATGTACAGCATATTGTAAATAGCATTACTGATTAGTAGTAGTAGTAGGTCTACCTGTTGCACAATTCTTACAATATGATTTAAAGTTCAGTTCTACTCTAGAGAAATGTCCTCACTTTGATGTGATATTTTCATATATCATATCTTTTGACTGAAACTGTATGGCAGTTGTCTTGTGCAGAAGTGACTTTTCAGTTATCAGTGCCAGTGTAAAAATGCTCTACTAATAAAGGTATTCAGTAACACAATAATAGTGGTACAAAAGACAAATCATCTTCAGGTTGAGCATAGGCCTACTTTTATTTTACTTTCAAAAGTGGCATTTTACAGTGACTATATACTGTTTAACGCACAGTTGGTAGTCTAGAAAAGTAGCATTTTCAAGCATTATTTTACACGTTCGGCACCATAGAAACACAAATAGGTGGAAACATGCTGTAAGTCTTTTCGTTCACGCTCCCATTCTCTTTAAATACGGCCTGACTCAGTCAACACCAACTTGGAAACAACATAGCAACGAGAACAGAAGCTCTGTCATCTCAGCTTGAATGGAATGCCATTAAAATCGTTGAACCACATAAAATGATCTTCCTCTTTGTACATCTGTAGATTACAGTTAAGATTTCTTTCCCATTAATGTTTATGCTGAAAATGAACGTCTTTTACATTAATGTGATGTGCACAATAGTTGATTGTTTTGTTTTCCTTAGCTAACTTAAAATTTAATGCCTTTCCCCCAACATAGCAGAACACTTAATTGCCTTTCATAGTCTCTTGTTAATTAGTATTCTGCACTCACTCTTTGAACACTTTTGCGCTTCATGCGCCATAATTTACAGTCTTCTCTCAAGTGAAAATCTTGTTGTGCTACAGTGTCCACTATCGGGTGGATCAACATTGTTGCTCTTCGCTCTCTGCTTTGCTTTAGGGGAATAGCATGCGTGCTGGAATATAATACTTTATTCGCTATCTTTATCAGAACAGATCATAACTGTAATCTGTACATCATACATTTTAGATTTAGTGTTGTTATTGCGCCACAATACTCGCAGTGATGGATGTCTTTTGGAGAGGATACTGCACTTTTGTTCTCACAACACTTGTTTTTCAAGGTAAAGACTATCAAATATCAGTAGCTAACATATTACATAACAACAAATATCTTTATTTTAATGTTTAAACTCGTAGAACAAATTTAGTTTGTTGATAAACAATGCTGTCATAAATTAGCCTACTATATGTCAGTACACAGGCTAGTCGCTAACTTGGCTGTATTACAGAAACTTCCCGTCTTAATTCTTAATTTAAGATTTGAAAAAGTTCTGTTTCGTAATTGAAGTTGTGATGGTTACTAAACAGATAGGATACGATTATGTGTTATGATGTTTCTACAATACAGGTCGCAGTTTAAGACGAAGTAAGTAGGCTATAGCACCACGAATGTATTTTTTTGTGTTTACTAATTCGTAAATATTTAATAGTTATTGCTACAGTTCAAAGTTAAGGATGGTGTTCGAACTTGTCAAGACTGTTGTCTTTTATGCTTCTATCTATGAAGTAGTTTGTATAGTGCTAGCAGCAGATGTAGGCTACTGTATGTGAGGATTTTGATGTACAGTATAATTAAAGATGTTTTTTTTTTTTGGTACCTAAAATTTATATTACCTAGTATTATTTAAACTATGGTAATCTCGCCCTTTCCTTGCAGAAGTTACAGGATTCCTGATCAGGAATGAAGAGCTGAGAAAGTGTGTACAGGTAAATGAAGGTCAGGTCAGCAGCAGGTTAAGCCTGCAAGAGTGCAGAGCAGATTCGGCTCTGCAAGAGTGGCACTGGAACCCTGAGACACGCTCCATTAGCAACAAACAGACAGGAGGGTGTTTAACTGCACCTCAGATCCAGGAGCATGAGAGCGTTTGGCTGCAAGCTTGCAGTTCTGAGGAGGAGGATCGTGAAGGCCAGACCTGGAGCTGCTCTAAAAAGGGTCTCCTGACATTACACGGCAAGGGTCTACACCTGAGCGTGCGTCACGATTCCTCCAAGGTCTTCCTTTCCAAAGATCGTGGGAAAGGCAGCAAGTGGAGGACGCTGGCTAATCAAACGGTATGCGAGGAGACAGACAGCACACACCACAGCCAGAATGTGTTACAAGATTCTCAGCAGACACTTTCGACTGGACCCCGAATCCTCACACAAATTCGCTATTGGCATTGTAAGAGAAGTAGATTAGAAGATCTTCATTAATGATGGGTCTGTGTTTTATGTTGTATTGTGCCATCCCATCATTCTGATTAATGACATCTCATCTACTTCTTCAGTTAAAACTCAGACTGCTGAGTGCCTGCTATCATTTCTGTTATACCAGATCATATCATCTTCTGTCGTGTGTGTGTGTGTGTGTGTGTGTGTGTTTACTTGGTCATCTGGTCATATTCCATTTGTACTAGGATTCCCACAGTACTGTAAAATTTGGACATATCAAAACATTTTTTCATTTGAAGACTCAGGAAGCCTCAAGCTGACACAAATAAGTTATCATTAATTATTAATTTTATTAATTATAAAGGAATTATTTATTATGTTGGTACCTGACATACAAAATGCAAATCCTTCCCAGCAATCTCTGTAAAATTTGGATATACTTATGCAGGACTTGAAAATTCATTGGTCAAAAAGCTGGGAACCGTGTGTACTATGTCTATTCTGCTTCTAATAATTTCTATGATATATTGCATGATTCTGTCTTTATAATCTCTTTATATATATATTTTTTTTTTCATAAGCTGGGAATAATGACCAGACCTCCAAATTAAAGTCCACTGAAACAACACAGACTTCAGAGGCATCGGCTGAACCTCAAAGTACTGTAGAGCTGGATGGACCCTCTGTTAATGTGTTTACAACAGAATATGGTGAGTGTGGAAAGAGCTCATCTGTTTCTGAAAAAAAAAAAAAAATTGTTTTATCTGTTAAATCAGTCAGGAAATATGGTTTAAACAAACAAAATGTTTAAAACACACTGATCCTGGAATAGTTCATCTGACTTATGTCCACATGAGGGCAACAGAGGAGAGGAAACCTAAACACGGTGCCATATCTTTGGTGATTAGCCAAAGAAACAGTCATAAATTGAATAATGAATAATGACAGAAAATAGGTTTTAAAAAAAATTGTAATTGATACACAAAATAATAATATTAGTTTGTGATACTCTGCTGTGTTTAATAATAGGAACAGGCTGGAAAATGACAATGTTGCTTCTAAGCAGCGTGGCCCTGTTACTTGGGCTTGTGATCCTCACTCTTAACATCTACCAGAACAGGTAAGATAATTCTAATTTTTGGTAAATAAACCTTCAAGGCCTTCTCAATGCAAGACAGACCGAATTGATTTTTCTTTGAAATGAAACTGATCTATGAACTTTCTTCTTGAGATTTCATGACAAAGAATGACGCAACAACATGGTTTTCCCCCTTTAACACTGATCAATTTTCATGCACAGGAGGAAGAAGACTGTGGTGGTGCTGAAATCCTACACTCCAACAGGAGAGGCCAGTCTGCCAGGGTCCCCGGTGCCTAGTGAGAGAGCTCCTCTAACCCGGCACCCTATGAAAACTGCTCAGTCTCCCTCCATCCAGCGTGGCGAGATCCTTGTTGAATGGAAAGATGGAACAGTCACTCCACTGTTTGAAACATATCTAACTGACTAAGTGGTGTCTTATAGAAGAAGTGGCAAACTGACAGACATGCATTGGTGACTAATTAATTGTGATTCAGCAAAAAAAAAAAAAAAAATATTGTGATTCAACAATAATTTTTCAAAATAATGACCGTTGTCCAAGGTGTCACTGCCAATTCTATGTATTTATTTATTTGATATGTAGCTGTGGGATAAGTGGGATAAAGTTATTGCAGGAAAATAAAGATACAGTCACACAGTCATTATCACAACTTTAGCACCAGCATATTGATCAGGACTCAGAAGTATCTGTCGTCTTGCTTAAAATTATTTCAAATCTGATCAAAATTTCATGTGCATTTATTCAGATATTTTGCTATAATGACAGTCTGTCTGTACATTATCCCTAACATATCTAACATCTTAAAAAATCACAGACATCTGTTAGGTTTACAGAATGCCATCCCTCTGTTGAATTTTGAAAAACTGAGGTTGGGTCCTGATCAAAGACAATATTCTGTACCTTGCCAAAAAGACATAAGGTAACATCAGGTCAAATACAGATCAAACTTAACAAAAGATATATATACTTTATAATTAACATTGAATGCTTATGTAAGCTGCATTCCGTGTATGTGCGTGTAAAATAGAGAACTAGGAATGTTCTATCATGGAAAACAATAATACATTCAAAATATGCCTCTAAAACACACTGATTTAGAATCGATTTTAAAACAAGTGTTGTGTTTAACAGCAGATTATTCTTGAATTGCATAAGCTTACATCTGCAATTGTTTTTTATATCCTGCAGTTGTCTTGTTGAAATAGTGTAAAATATATGAAAACCATTTCTATAAAAAATAACATTATTAATATCACATGTAATATAGTAATCTTTAATGTTTCCAACAAAGTACTGTTGACATACTTCGTTGCAACTTGCAAAGAGGGGGAGAGGCACCTCCTTAACTGGTCTTCCAGATTTATAACCATCAAGCTCACTTTACCCGTTTCTTTTGACATACTGCTTTGTAATGCTCTTCAGGAAGAGATGAAAAACATGTCTGTGCAAGTATGTTGTTAGGGTGTAAAGCAGACATATTTTGAGTGGGAGAGAAGAGTAAATGTGAGGTTGACATGCAAGTGTGGAAATCAAAGCCAGAAACACAATATGCTATTGCAGTTTCTCACTTGCAGTTTCTTCACACACACATACGTAACTGCATAATGACAAATCTTATAAATCATATACCATAAATAAATGCCTTTTGAAGGATCTGAGACCATTGTAGCACAATAACAGATACCTGACAGAGATACGAGGTGTGATACAGATAAAAGTATCAGTTTCCCATACAATACTCCAGAAGAATCTCACATTTGCATTTCACTGTTATGCAGTGGTACTCTGGTACTGTGGTTTTAGCTGCAAGATTTTTGCTATGCAGATAAGCAAATTGGCAACATTTACAATCACAGAACAAATTTTTGTCAAATTTTGTCGAGTCAGAACTGATGCAACAGTAAGATAACCAACAAGAAGAGGAAGACATGCCTGTACAAGAGATAGGGTGTGACAGCTCTTTGAAAGTAGGCATATTGAGCAGTTGTGTACTGAACAGCCAAATGTGTTACATCATTTTGTTTTTTTGTGTTTGCTTTTGTTTTATTATCATTATCATAATTTGGTACAACAAATATATCGATATCTTTGGATGCCCTTGAGGTCATTGTGGCATAATGGTTTACGGAAATACATTTCAGAGATAACATAACTTAAAACTGACAGCATTTCATACCATTGAATGTATATCTTGCATCTGCACTGCTCTGTTATCATTGATTTAGATGTATTTAGTGTTCTATGCAAATAACCCAATAGTGTTTAGTCCCTGTCACAATTGTCCCTAATATAACAGTATCCATAAACAATAAAAAAAAATACAATCAAACATGGAGCACAAGCTCTCTCTGCTCTTACACATGCAGCATAGGTATCATTTACAGTACATAAGACAGGACCATAGAAATTGCTTGTAATTGTATATATTAAGTAGAAGCTCTCCCATAGGATAACTAGCTAGATAACAGAGGATGTCCCCACCCAAAAGAGCGTGACTGGGTTCTTATCTGTTACCATCGCCCTGTTTCCATTGGCTGTGTATTTGTATCTCTGATCACAACCTTTTTTGTTCTCCCACAAGCATACAGTTATGGAAATTAGTCATAATGGTCATGGTGCAGCAGCTGCACATATCTTGCTTCAGAAAAATGCATCAGGAAGCTAAAAAAGTGAAGGATGACCAGATAAATGAGATGATACCTGACAAAACACCTGCTAAATGAGACTAAAGTCCCTGAACAAAACTCAAATAGGCAAAACACTCCTTATATCTCTAAATAATGCTCTGTTAGTTTGTACAAATTGCAGAAGTACATCTTAAAACATGTCCCTGAAGGGAAATTGTGATTTGTGGTTTCCTGATTAAAGATCACAATCTTTTTTTTTTTTTACAGGAACTCTGAAATAAGAATAGGTGATTGTTTGAAAGAGCACAAAAGGTCATAAATAAAAAGAGCCATTATACAATTTACTGTCACAACAGGTTCCACCAAGTTGAGGCCACGAAACCTGAAGAGCCAACGTAAGGCTATATGATAGTCAGATCAACAATGCAGAAAACAGATGTCTTGCAGGTCACTTAAACCTTGAAAAGGTGTTTATATTTGTTACAGATAAACCATTTCTTGATGAAACAAAGAAACTCATTTCTTTGTTTCCTCATTTCACTGTTAACCTAAGAACGTGGTTTGTTGAAATAACTGCAATGTTATCAGAGGTTAAAAACCCATTAAGGGCATGCTGACAAGTTATTTAGACTTGAGTAATATCCTGGAGAAAAAAAATAGAGATTAAATTCTGCTGTTTTTTTTGTAAGCTCCTCAGAGGTTGTGCACACTCAAATGCCTGTACATGAATAAAACTTATATCCTTAAGGTATTCTGCGTAGAATGTACAATTCACATCATTTTGATGTTGCTACAGCATGCTATATTATCATTTTCAAGCAAGGGATTTTAATCAGCTACTGAAAAATTCCGGAGCAACCCTGCTAAAAATAAAAGACCAGAGATTTAAAATCAGGTACAGGTTTTATGGTCCAAGCGCAATTCCTTTGAAAAATATCTGAAAAAGTGTCATCAGTATGGATTCCTCTCAGCTTGTTTTTCCACATGTGGGCAACATATGGGTTGGCAGCATCTTAAAGGTATCTGGGTGCTGTGATGCCTTAGCTCCCAGCAAAAGGTCCAGTGACCCTTTAAAAAGCATGTCTTCAGGCACGTTTGGTGCATCAAAACAGGAAACAACATAGTAAACTTGGGAATGTGCTTTACAAGTACTTATGGATCTCAAAGAGTGCAACTAAATCATGACCTGCACATTTTGCCCATAGAGATCATGTTTGTATGACAATATTGAGTATACACTTTAAAACAACACAATTTGGCTAACATAAAATAAAGAATAAAATCAGTTATAAATCTACAAATTGCACATATTGCTTAGCGTAAAGATGAAGAGACATAATGTTCTTTTGGACTTCACATGTGGTGCTGAGGCCAGTGTTTACAGCTACGCCAGTCAAGTCTTTCAAGAGGATTTTCAGGTACATTACAGGTTTCTGCACAGGAAAAAAGAGGCGTCATCCCATAGGGCGTTTTATTAAAACCACTCACATTCTTAGCTGAATGTTATGCTGTCTGGCTTCTTAGGTTACTAAACAGTGCTTATGTGCTACACAAAGGAGATAATTTCCTGTTCAGATTTTTTTTTTTTTTTTTTTTCTTCAAACTAGAAACCAACACTGTGAAATTCCTTCTCACTGAATTTTCCATGCAAGCCATCGAGGAAAATTCGTGCCATTCGTGTCTATAATTTTGTACACAGGAAACTGAATCGGACGAGGACACATGCTGTAATTAGCTACTCAGTATATTCCTGTTTACGTAAGAACTCCACACCCAAGCACAATACTTTGTGTTATCAAGCAAAATGTTCATAAAACAATCCACGGATCGAGAAAAAACCCCTGAAATACCTGCAGATTTCACACCTCATCAAATCTGGCATGAGTTATCTAAACGCAAGTTAAAAATGAAACACGTGCTCGGAGACCTCCATGCAGGTGTGTGGGCTCTAAGCCAGCGCTGGATACCGTTGCACAAAGATAAGCGTATGGAGTCTCAACAAGGGCACAGGTTTTTGTCATGGTACTTGTTCAGTTTGTTTCCCATACTGAGTGGGAATTAGGACAAGATCTGTCGTGTGGAAGTGAGAAGAGAGAAAAATGAGAAGCGGTACTGAAAGTGCCTCGGGCACAGAGAAGCGGTCTGCCATAATGTACTGCAAGGAGAAAAAGGACGCAATGGCCAAGGGAGTCATATTTACTAAAAAGAGAGGGCTTTGTGAAGGTTTGCAATATGAGCCATGCTGAGATTTCCTGATATATCTGACTTGCATAAGTTGCAGGAAGACAAGCTGCCCTTGAAGCAACGAATTTAGCATGTTGATCTAGTAACCAGGAACCAAGCATCTGGAGGATGATTAATACAGTTCAAGCTTACACAGCCTACTGTTCAAAAGTTTTCATGTATAGTTTTATTAATCAAGAATAGTTAAAATTAATCAAAAGGGACAGTAAACCCTGCTGAAAAAACCAGCATATGCTGGTTAGGTATGTTTTGAAGCTGGGATGCTGATTTATGCTGGTCCTTTGCTGGTTTATGCTGGTCCTTTGCTGGTTTATGCTGGTCCTTTGCTGGTCTTAAGATGGTCGGACCAGCATAGGGCCAGCACATGACAACAAGGACCCTTTAAACCAGCAAAATACCAGCATAAACCAGCAAAGGACCAGCATAAACCAGCAAAATACCAGCATAAACCAGCAAAGGACCAGCATAAACCAGCATCCTAGCATCAAAACATACCTAACCAGCATATGCTGGTTTTTTCAGCAGGGAAGACTTTTACTTTGTTACAAAAATATATTTCAAATAAATGCTGTCTGTTCTAAAGTTCTATTCATATCCTGAAAAATATAGCCTATCAAGGTTAACCTAAAAATGTGAAGCTGCACAACTTTTTTCAACACTGAGAATAAGAAGAAATGTTTCTTGAGCACCAAATCAGCATATTAGATGGTTTCTGAAGGATCACGTGACACTGAAGACTGGAGTAAAATTCGGCTTTGCCATCATGGAAATAAATTACATTTTAAAGTATATTTAAAAAGAAAATTGCTACTATTTTCCTCATTTATAAGTCTGCTAAATGACTAAATGTAAAAGTTATTTTAAATTGTAATTATATTTTTAGCTACTGTATTTTCTGATATAATACTGCTCTGGTAAGCATAAGACTTCTTTGGAAAACATTGATAAAAACTTGGTGACCACAAACTTTTGAATGGCAGTGTTAATCCATACGTTTTCTGGAGGCTGGTCTTCCTTTGTTTTGTAATTGGTTTTAGAAATGTAATAACTATGAGTTATTGCTCTGTCAACATTATTGTGTTGTTAGCAACAATTTGTTTTCATAGGGTTCTGGGAAATATATCAGGGATAACAAATATGAGTTCAGAGAACTTTAACCTTGCGTGTTGAGGCTTGGTTGAAGTAATTGTATTAATTCCCTTTTATAAATTGGTTTCCCTCTTTCCCTCTTCCATCTTAATATGTACACACCCTAGGTTTTCTCCCAATAGCTTTAATTGAATGTGAACCTGAGAGACTATAAATGTTCTTACTCCCTCAAACTTAAATGTAAGCCTCCAGTAATCCACACCTATTGTTTCATAAGCCCTTAGATTGGTTCATTCATCTTGTGCTGTTTTTGATAATGAATGGCTTTGGCATAATGTTAAATTCCACTACAAATGGATTACAACCCTGGAGGAGTACATGAATGTGCACATCATTAGCAAAGAAGCAGCAAGGGTGGTATCAGCTAAACTCAAGGGTGGTATCAGACTGCTCAACAGCTTTATCCCCCAGGGTGTGAGAGCCCTGAACTCAAATCACCCCACCCCCGGCTGACACCCCATACAAACCCCCTACCTCCTGAAACATGGACCATCTACCCCCCCCCACCCCCCCCCCCACCCCCCCACCCTACCACATCACAGGGGAAAAAAAAGGGAAAAAAAGAAAAAAAAAACTGAAACTTTTTTTTTTTTTGGTGCAATTCGAAGTGTTACACAGGTGAGTGGGCCTGTACACACCACCTGTAGTAACACACTCTCCTCTATGTGCACTAGACACTTTCACACACTACTATGTATATAGCCTACAAAAGACTCAGTAATATATGTATGTTTACATGCTCATGCACTACAAATCATCTTACACTGTTCCCCAGCCAGCTGCTTGACTCACAATGTTTCTCTTTGCACATGTACAGTATTTGTGAAGCATTTGTACAGTTTGTATAGTTTGTATTTTTTAGTTTATGTATAGGTAACCATTTATATATAGTATATTTATAGTCAAAATCTGTCAGTAGGTTAGTTGTGTATAGGTTTATACTGTTTTACTTCATTGTTGTATGTCTGTATTTATGTAGCACCGTGGTCCTGTGAGGCACGACATTTCGTTCCACTGTATGTCCCCACATGTAGCGGAATGACAATAAAGCTCAACTTGACTTGACTTGACTTGAGAAGCAGCAAGGTGGTATCAGCTAAATAACATAAAAATGACAAACATCACATCACATTGTGAGACTTATTTTTTTTAAAAAAAAACTTTATTAGGATAATCCATTGCTTCAAAACATTCAATGACAAAATTAAAATGGTTATGACATTAACAGATACATGAGACGATGAAATGAATATAGTCTAAAGACTGTAATTCTATACAATTGCAGAACTGCTACGCTATTGCCCTTAACATGTTTCTTGGAATGCTTACATTAAGTTGCAATTCCTGCTATGTAATAGAAAAAAAAGGCTTTAAATGAGGATGACAATACAAAATATTTACATAAAAAAAGAAAGAAAAAAGAATTAAGTATTATAACTATTTTTTAGTAGAACTGCTCACCCTTCTCAACGGGAATGGCAACATATTTGGAAAACAGTAATTTAAAAGTGTGAAATATTGTAAATATTGATAGATGCTACACTAAATTTTTACTAACTTGAAAAACAGTGAATTAATATAATTCGTGTTGCTGAAGAAACACCTTTTTCCCTTAAAGGAGGAATCTGGAGGATGTGTGAGGAAAAAAGAGTCATGCTAAAGAAACAATTTAAAAAACTTTGGAATCTTGACATTTGCAGCATTTTATTTTAAGTCTTTGATGGTATTTGATGTTCTGCAAGACTACCAGAATCCCCTCTGAAAGAGAAGAGGGAGCCTTAGGTGGAACAAGACATATTTATTGAACTCAGAGACTTAAAGCAGAAGGTTTATGTGAATTTATGGTGCGAAGGGCTGATGGAAATCATGCAGATCAATCCTTGCTGGTGACGTCATTAAGTTTCAAAGACTCTTCCTTAGCTTTATTCTTCTTGTCCCGTACTTCTCCCTCCACATGCCACCCCACCATCAGCTGGTACACAATCACACCAATAATGGATCCCAGGAAGGGGGCGAAGATGGGCACCAAAAACCAACACTGTCTGGTACTGTTGCAAACCAGAGGAGAAACATTCGTAAGGGTTTACTGAAGTCTGTTTCATCACTGACAAATGCAGATCAGCTCGAAAGCAATGCAAGTTGGTTCATGATGCAACTAATTAGTTCATGTTATGGGAATTAAATGTATAAACTTACGTGAAGACTTCACCACCCCAACCAGCCATGGCGGTGAAAAGACGAGGCCCGAAATCCCTAGCTGGGTTGACTGCATAACCAGAATTGAAGCCCATGGAGAGTCCAATGATAAGGACGCTGAATCCCACCGTGAAGGCCTCAAGACCTTGAGGGATTGGGTTGTTGTATGGGTCCACAATGGCCAGGATGCAGACAATCAGAGATGCTGTGCCTATCACCTGTGAAGATGGTTATATTTTATAGATGTAAATATAAAAGATAATAAATATAGTGCATTTATTACAAATTACAGAGCTCCTAAGGGGACATGGTGATGGGGAAAAACTATGATGGAAGGAAACATTTAATTTCAATGAAGTGCATTCACACAAAAATAGCACTGAAAGAGTTTTGGGATTCTCAAGGGAACGCAAAAGTTTGTAAGAGAACACAAAAGCAAATATATAGATTAGTTACAAGCTTGCAGTTACTGACCTGGTCAAAAAATCCATTCAAGATGGTGAGATGGGGGTTTGGGTATGTAGCAAAAATACCAGCAGTGGCTTTATTCCCAACTACAAGCAACTCATTTTTTTCTCCAGCATAATCATACATTGCATCTAAAAAAAAAAAAAAGTGTAAGAAAAAGAAGAAACATAATATACACTTTCGACAAGAAAGAGAATTAATATTACATAAAATGTACCATGGTATTCAGCAAAGATAATTGCAGCACCCAAGAAGGCTCCAAGTGTTTGGAACAGAAAGTACACAGGGAACTTTCTCCATTTTTCTCTTCCCAAGAGGCAGAGAGCAAATGTAACTGCTGGATTTAAATGTCCGCCTAAAAAACAAAACAAAACAAAACAAAAAAAACTCTTTCATCCCATAAGTTGATCCGCAAAAGAGCTTTTTATAAAAACGCAGTGCAACAGCTTAGGATGCAATTTTAGAGGAGTTTACCAACCTGACACCTGGCCACAAACCAAGATTCCAAGGGTAGCAGCAAACCCAAAAGCAAGGTTTACAGAGAGAAAGCGACCATGACTTTCTCCACTTAGTACCATTTGGGCCACTGCACCACAACCAAACATCTGTAAATGTTGTGAAACAAGAACATGTGTTAATCACTATTTGAAAACAACACAACTTTTATGTGTACCATTTATATCAGAACAATGAAGATTCCAGGTGAAAAAAAAGCTTTTTTGACTCATTTTACCAACTAAGAGTAGGCCTTTCACATCATTGTGAGTCACAACATATACTTTAAACTGGTGATGAAAATAGCAGGTTGCGTTTCAAACTTTGCTAAAAATAAACTAAGTATCCTTTTGTTCAAACACTACAAATCTATAGTGAGGATCGGCTGCAATTTTTCACATAGGACATCTCAGACAGGTCATTACAAGTCCCTTCTGACAAAAAGCAATTGCAAGTTGCTGTTCAGACTTGTGGCTGAAGTTTCTATTGTAAAGATCACCTCAGAGTTGAACTGAAATACCTGTGGCATTATACCGAATTATCAGGATCACACAACGACTTTACCAATGTCATGTAACTGCTGGGGTGCATTGAAGAGCTTTCATAAATCTCAGCAACAACATTAACGTCAACAAAATTCTAAAAAAAAAAGGCATCTCACGAAACCAATTTATCACCTAAACATGGCCCTAAGTATCCTTTTGAATTCAGTAATGACAGCTAAATGCAAACCTTGGGCTATTCATTTTATTTTGCATTTTTGTGTGTCCAAAGACCCATTGTTCCTGTTTCTACTCTAGGAAGAACATCCGCTGATAAAGTCACCTTCACAGACAAAGAGCATGAAGTAACTCGCACACCAGGGCCGTAGCAAGAGGATTGGGGGCCCCCTGAAAAAATATTGATGTGGGCCCCCCCCCACACACATATCATATACTGTACAATATACAAGCATGGAACCAAATTGCATGCTTTTTTGTGGTTTTCATAATATCTCAGTAATACAACTAATAAAATATTAGAATTATTCACAGAACATGGGCCTATATAGTAAAATTCCTGGATTTTGTGGGGCCCCCTGGGCGGTGGGGGCCCCTAGAATTGTCACCACCTTTCACCCCACTAGCAACGGCCCTGTTGCACACAAATACCTTTTGCTGCTCAGCAAACATCACACCCGTTGAGTGATCCAGTTATCACATGACCTCTCTATTTAAGTATTATCTCTGGTAGAACCCGTGCCACACACCTTAAAAACAAACTATGAGTGTACTTCTTGAAATGAGTTGTTGTTTCTAAAGTGCTTGTAAAATTGGATAATTGCCCTGTGAAGATTTTGTAGCAGCAGTTTGGTGTCAATTCCCTCTTTAATGAGTGTCATATTTCATACCACAATGTGACTGTCTGACACGACACCCCTGACTGCAGTGGCAATGCTTTCTTTCCTGTAGTCTGCCACGTGTGACGCATTTATCAAACATTCAGTTAAGTGCAAAGTTTGAGAACTTCCTTTTAGTGATATCACTGTGTAGAAAACTAGTGAAGCGTGGGTCTGTCAGGCATGTTTTTCTGTTAGTAATTTTTTCACACTCGTGAATTATCTAAATATCTAAAAAAAAATTACTGCATTAATTTCAGAACATAAAATACAGATTTTACATGTTTAGAATAGGATTAAATGGATTTCAAAACGAATCCTTGGTGTTGGTGTGGCAAATGTGCTGTGATAATATTGACTCAATGCCTTAAGGTGATTCATTAAACCTCAACATATTAAGTTATCACGTGTGGATTGTGGCATCATAATAGATGTAATGAAACAAGTATTATTCATCGAAGGCTTTGGCACGTGCCTCTGTTCTGCTGCAAGTTGCACTATTACATGCCTATCTGTGCTGTTTGTTACAGAGAAAATCACCACTAAATTAGGGAGGATGTTTAAGTAATTTCTTTCTGTTTATCATGTGTGTGAAGAGTATTTCTCATGAACAGGACTGAGATACTATCCAGATTTCTTTCTTATCTATTTGCAAATGAATTCCTTTAAGCGTAGTTCCTCTGTACATAATTAACATTTATCAAAAAAAGACCATGCAGGAAACTTCCTCTGTGTTATAAAGGTAGGTTTCAATTGTTTTTGTATGTTTTGTGCATACAATCAAAGTCAGTGGGATGCAAACCTACGCCACTGACTTTCATTGTATTTAAAAAAAAAGTTCTTCTTTTGTGTTCCACAGAAGAAAGTCATAGAGGTTTGAGCGACTTTTTAAATTGTCAATTTTAACATATTTTTGGATAGTTTCTGTTTGAGGTATTCCTTGAACAAGAAACTAAAATACACTTGTGTAAAATCGGCATTCCAGAATCCACATCAATGTGTGCACAATAATCCAGATATAAATGCTAATTTGCAATAATCCACCATTCACTTATTTGCTTGTGGAAATTCGGAGAGCATGTACCAAAGTAAACATTACAGTCTATCTTTGTCATCAATCTGAGAGAGAAGAAAAGCAGCTCAACTGTTGCTCTACTGTAAGTCTCATGTGTGCAACATTAAACTACAATATAAAATTTACTTCTGACTTTTATTACAGATTATGTGAGACATAAACATGCTGTTTCAGACTCTTTGACAAACTGCATTTGTATTAAGTTGCACTGACCTCAGCTTTGATACTGACAATAAGTGCTGACAATAAATAATTCTTGATTGAGGAAGAATACCCACCACCAGGATGAGAGTTCCCAAGCATTCAGCAAGTCCCTGGCGCAGTAGCTTGTTGCGGATCTGGAAAGTGTGTGCAAGCTTATCCAGCATGGCCTTCTGCCAACCCATCTTTCAACCAGGTCCGGATGTCTTCCTTTGCCTGTGTGAAACAACCTGTATGTCCCTCAGAGATGTATGCTCATGTAAGGGCCAGTGCTCTGCTCTTATAGACATGAGAGACCAGGACCAGCCCTTCATGCATCTGCCTGCCCCCTTACACACACACACACACACACACACACACACACACACACACACACACACAGACAGACAGACATGAACACTCACCTATACACCACATTAACTCCCTTGATCCCTCCCTGTATTATTCACATATGAACTCACACCCCTTCACACTGCATTCCTGTCCTCTCTATTATAGAACAGGTTCTTCCCTTTTTTCTCTTCCCTTTCTCTAACATCTTTGTATTTTTGAAAACTGCTGAAACATCATCACCCACTATGAAGCCTTTTAGTTTAAAAATGGGCCTGAGCGTGAAACTTTAGAGGTAGATTAGGCTAATCTCTAAAGGGCCAGTGGTAGGAGAAGAGTTTCATTTTGAGTTGACATGAAACATGACTAATAAGGCTCTGACTCGAGGAATGGGCAGGGCCATTTGCTTAGTTGTATATGATTCATGAAATCTGTTAGGCTACTAATGATGCTGATTAGGCACTAAATGAATCTAAACACAAATTTATTTATTTGATTTATTTTTACAATTTACAATTTCAAGGCCATAAATATTCTGGAATGATTTAAACCGCAAAACAAGAGAATTAGTTTTAAATCAGTGGTCACCAAATCGTCGATCGATAAACTGGTAGATCTCATAGGTTTTTTTTTTTTTTTTTAATCTGCTCACACTGTATTACAGTGTTGTTACTGTACATTGCTACAGAGTTTTCTTGGTTGCATCAGTTTTAAAATTTAAAACCAAAGCATGAAATGTAATTCAAATACAATTAAAATTAGAGATGCAACATTTCACCGGCCAAAAATCGGAATAAATATCGGCCCTTTTTTGCTCCTAAAGATTTATTTTTGACAAGTCTCTATTCCAGAATTGCACACGTTTTCATTGCAATCATTTCCCCCCCAAAAAAACCGACTGTTACCAGAGGCCAGAGACGCTGAGGACCGACGCAAAACTGAACCAGGCAGAGCTAGCTCACTGTTCACGATGGACAAAATATAGGTAGAAAAATATTCATATTGTTTTGGTGGTTTATATGAATGTATCACTAAGGGGAAATGTGTTCAGATAAGTTTCAATGGCATTTTCTTTTCCACTTACCTCCGTATAAACTAGTAGCCTAGTATTTTGAAGTAAAGCGCTGCTGTTTACAGCGGTAACCAAGGAAACGCGAGATTGCTGTTTTTCTACAAGCGCCACCTGCTGCTGTCAGAGAGTCACATTCAGTCCATCTGCTGTTTTGTTTCGGTCAGATGATTTATGTAGTATAATTTTACAAAGCTAATCAGACCAAAGTTTTGACCAATGCTAAAGTTGTTTTTGCTTTTAAATCTTGAAATTATACAATCAAATTATAATTAAAAAAAAAAAAAAACAGCCGCTGATGCTACATGTGTGGAATCGGCCAAACTGCTTGTTAAAAAAAAAAAAAAAGAATGAAGAATTGGCCATGAAAAATCACGATGGAAGTAGCTACAATCTGTCTTTTTCTGTCTATTCTCCAATAGGTATATCTTGTCTTACATTGGCAGTGGCCAGGGATCTTGGGCTTCTTTGTCTGAAATGCTGGAAAGTATTTAAAAGAACTGCTCCTCCACAGCGACTGGGAGCAGAAAGAGAAGAAAAGCACATAAACATTCGAAATGGGTCTTTATTATGGCAGAAGCAGGTATGCAATACAATTTTAAAATGTGTATTATAAACGGATATATATATCACGTATAATTATATAAAACTATAGCGCGTCTATTTTCCTATTTTTAAACAGGAGATTTAAATAATCAAATAATAAATAGGATTATATATTATAAAATATGCTTGGAATAATAAGAATGAATTTTACATAAGTATTTTTAAATACATTTTACACAATAAGAATAAATTCATTTTATTTACAGCAGACAATCATGTGACTGGCCACGTGAGCAGCGCGTTCCCGAGTTCGTAGGATCAGAGAAGTCGCTCCTCCACTGTGAATAAATCGCCATCCGAATCCATGAGTTTTATCAATGAAGTGATATGTAAATTTATTTTTACAGACGTCCATATGAGAAACAATTACCGTCCGAATCGGGCTAAAGACATATAAAATACCTAGACGCCTCATTGGCCGCTTTATTTAGTCCGCCATATTTATCCGGGCAATACTGCTTTAAAAACAAACGGGGGAGCTGCGGGTTTTCTGGATAAAAACACGACGACGTTTACATTTATCAGCCGATTTCTGTGGTTTGTTATCTACAAGGACTTACAAAATAGCTCTGCTTCCAGTTATTTAGTTAGGCTTGGAAAATGAAATTGTGAAAGCTCACACTCACACGCGTGTTGATTTGCCTGAATTTTCTTCTGTTAACAATTCTCATATTAATGTAGTATAACTGATATATACATGTAATGTAATTTTAATGTACATTAAATGAAATTAAGTTTTTTCATTGCTTTGTCTGTCTTCAACCCCAACATTTTAGCTTTTCTTGTGCCTCAGGTCAGAACACAGCTCATTCCCTTTGAAATACTGGGGAAAAAATCGAAATAATACATCTTTAAGTACTAATAATTTACCATAATAGAGAAAATGGAATAAAATCAGCGAATACAAATAAAAAAGTGTGTCAGACTGGTAGTCTGCTTCCTATTTTCATAGCACTGTATACAGATAAAAGCTCCACAACAAACATTAACAAATGTAACTGATAATCCTTTATGGATCCAGTAAAATTTACAGTTACAGTGGTAAAATATTATGCACTGATACGGTGCACAGTAAAAATATAGTAAAAGTGATATGTAATATTAAAAAGTATATGTAGTACAAGTTGTAGTAAAGTGAATAATATAATAAAATAGCGAGTACAACAGTACAATAACATGAGTGATATAGTAGATTTATAATAGCAACAATTATATGTATAATACCATAATAAATGAATAACAATAGATGAATAATAGCAAGCAGAATAATAGAAGTCCACTGTCTCTTTTCAGTTATCAGAAATTTTCTCATTTATTTCATGATTTCATATGAAGCTTTTAGTTAGTCACTGGTATGACCTATTGATTGTTAAGAAATTGTAAAAAACTAGAATACAAATGGATTAAACTACTTAATTTAGTGAGTATACCATGATTGACGACAAGTGGTTTGATACCTTGCAGTAGACTTTTTGTAAAATGCATTTTTCATGAAATTTGTCACTGTCACTGGTGTCACCAGTGAAGATCAGTTTATGTTTATGTTCTTTTACTAACTGCTTTCACTGATTGCCAAATGTATGCCGAATGTAACAATTTAGTCTCATCTATTAATTATAGTTGAAGAATAAGGTCTAATGTATGTCACTGGTGATTCATTGTGTCACTGGTGTTACCGTGTCTTTTGTCTGTCACATTAAATAAAATGTGTCACATGTGGCATGATAACAATTTTACATCCATTAAATTCTGCTACACTCAGGAGTTAAGATTTAAAGGATTGCATCATTACTTGTTTATAACTGGGGTTTTTTCCCAAATATTTTCATTGTTATAGCAAATACATGGTTGCGCAAATGAACTAACATCATTCATTAATCTCCTTATTTGTTGCATTATCATTATTTTTCTGTAACTCTGACTACATGTGCTGAAGAAATTGAGAAATAATAAAAACCTTTAAAATTGCCAAAGAAGTAAGGTAATACTAGTGACAAAAAATGGTACATGTGGTCTTTAAATAAATGCACAAAAAAGATTTTAAAAAATCATTAAACTGTCATTTATGTGTATTCGTAAAGTCAAAAGGTAATCTAATAATGTGTTCTAAGTTTAAATGTTAACATCTTGCCATACCAAAAGTGGACGTTTCTGTAGAATGACCAATCAGCATTAAACAGCCTGTGTAAATAATATTAAATGTAGTCTGTATTGTAATTGAAGAAACTGGTTATATTTAAATATTTGACAAAAACGACAGAAACATTTAATAAGGTAATTATACATAATATTGTTATAAAAATTGCCCTTACAAAGGTAAACAATGCTCCTGGAAGTCTATTCCGGGGGCAAATATTGCCCCACAATGGAAAAGTTCATTTCTGATCCTGGCAGAGATTGAGGAACAGAGAGGGAGAGAGAAGTTTGAATATGATCAGGGTTGTTTTGGCCATTCATTCAGAGCTATTCGATCTTTAACTAGTACATCTACAACATTAGGCTATGAAGGTAGTCTCTTGGAAATGCAGAGAACAGGCTTTCTTCAGATTTCATTGAGGCTTGTGTTGTTCTGTTTGCAATTGGCTGAAAAGGAAAAATATATAATCAGTCCACAGTTTTATGATAAGCTATCAAATCCTTATAATCTAGTGATGATAAACTTACTCTTTGTAAATGAGTAGTGAAATTAAAGAGAGATGCTTTAGCTCCATCCCTAATCCTGATAGTCTGACACTGTCTTGTCAAAGTGCTCACTGTAAATATTGTGCTCATAGCACAATTTACTTTATGATATAAACTACAATATAAGTTAAAACTGAATAAGAATTCATTTAAACTTTGATTTCTTATAAAGTCTCAGCTTTCACAGCTAACTAACGATATCGCTAGCTATTAATCGTCTGACACTGGTGGCTAATTAAGCTGCCAAAATAATGTAAAAAATGACCAAAAAACAACTGTTCATTCTTGGGGTCTGTAGATCCCCAAACTGCCGATGAGTCAGGTATGTTTTCTTCTGTCCCGATATGAGATTTATGGAGAGTTGCCCGGACCAATATGGCGACGACATTGATGTGCAGTCGAGCGGCCAGTGAGGCGTCTAGTTATTTATTATGTCTATGATCGCTGTAGGCAAAGCTATCTCTACTGTAGCTAAGCTGAATGTATAGAAACGTGAAGACAGTAAACACATGATTGCGAC
This sequence comes from Tor tambroides, assembly GCA_021397915.2. Taxonomy (NCBI): domain Eukaryota; kingdom Metazoa; phylum Chordata; class Actinopteri; order Cypriniformes; family Cyprinidae; genus Tor; species Tor tambroides. The sequence continues at coordinate 23,711 of JAFVLL020028143.1, forward strand.
AATATGGTTTATGTGTGTTTTTCAAGTCATCTCCAGGTAATAAAAAAAGCATCTGATTCTAAGTAATGCAGTGCTAATTAATAGCATTTATTACACTTGGGAATAGATACTATAATATATATATATTGCCTTATTCTGTGATAAAAATGGTGGGAAAATGTAGTATATAGGCTAAACAAATCATAAAATTGACCATTATGAATTACTGGCTATTGTCCAGCAGTGTACTTGATTTCTCAGACAATTAAAAGCAAGAGGTAATAATTAATAAATAATAATAATAATAATAATAATAATAGTAATAAAACCTGTCAATTAGACAAAAAAGTTATTATATTTGACATTTCTGTCCCCCTCACTTCTGAAATGATTGAGAATCACGATTTTTTGTTTGTTTCAAATAGAGATCACAATTCCCCCACAATTCTGAACAGACAACTAAACAAAATAGCATGTAATTTACTAGAGGTTCTGATAAAATGTCAGTTGCTGCAGTCTATTTATTTATTTATTTATTTTAATTATTTGTTGCAAAATCTGCACCTCTTCTGTGGATAATATTATTTTCATAATGATCCGTACTCAAGCAGCAGAAGTTTAGTGACAGTGTGCAAATATTACTGGCCCATTTTGAAGTGAACTATATGCAAGACTAGTTTTACATGTCACTGTTTATGACACAAGTCGTTTACCCTTTGCCAGGCCGTTTAAAAAAAAAAAATTGGGGGCATAAATTAAGAGTGTACCTGCTTCTCCAGGCACCACTACACCACTGGGTATGTATATCTAAATATATGCTCTAGGCTACCACATCCTACCACAGCCCTCTGATATACTGAATACAATGTGCCCAAATACAAGCAAATTCTTAACTTTACACAGATAAACTGCTAATATATTAGATATAACAGGTGGGAAAATATTTATAGTTTATTAATAATTTATAGCCAAATATTTAAAGATAATGTTATATAAATATTAAAAGAAATAATGAATATAAATAATGTTTATTTCATTTGGCTGAGTAAAGTGGTTCAACCCTTATATTTAACTTTGCCCTATGTAAAAGAGGTGTTTATTCAGTCAAAACATATATGTCATGATAAATGTGGTCTTCCAGCCAGTTCTATCAAACCTCTGCATCTAATCCAGAATGCTGCAGCAAGAGTAGTCTTTAACAAGCCAAAAAGATGCATGTCACACCTCTGTTTATCAATTTGTACTGGCTACCAAGCTACTTGCATAAAATTCAAGGCATTGATGTTTGCCTACAAAACAACCACTGGCTCTGTTCACTACTTCAGACTTACGTGCCCTCAAGAAGCTTGTGCTTTGCAACTGAACAGCACACTGCCTCCTCTATTGCCCTCATTTGTAAGTTGCTTTGGATAAAAGCATCTGCTAAATGATTAAATGTAAATCCCTTGTGATGTTCCTCATTTCTATGTCAGTTTAAATAATAATATCATCTAAATGCAAAAACCATGGGCATGACCTACCAAGCAAAATGTGCAAAAACCTTTTAAAAATCCTTGCATGGTTTTTCTCTTCTTGGAAAACGGAACATTGTAGACATGAACAAGTTATGTGTCTCTGAATGCTCCTAAGTCACTGTCCAACTTTTTTTTAAAATAGATTTAACCCTAAAAAGGGCAAGACCATAAAGAGACATAAGAAAATTAATATATTGGTATTTTCCATCTTACTAGGACACAAATAATACAATCTCTTGCTTTTTTTTTTTTTTTAAACATGAGTTTTATTATTATTATTATTATTATTATTATTTTAAATGTTTGTATTCCCTAGCCTAGGATATGTTGCCCCTTCAGGGGTATAACAAGTGAACTGAAAACAGAATGCTTATTTGGTGATGCTGGTTACAACATTTTAGCCACATTTTTAAAACATTTTGTTCTCTCACAACTTACGGTAAACATTCATTGTAATGTTCTTTTCAACATTAAGTATAATGTCTATTTATGAATATATTAGTCTACTGTATCATAGTTGATATGTATTGCTAGGGCCTATAAATTCACTATAAAAGCACTGAATTTAGCTCTTTAATGTTTTCTTGTGCTTGAATAGGGTAAAATCACTTAAATGTTTTAATGCGAAAGGCTTAGAAACACAAAGAATTGACCAACTTTCATGAGGACGCAGCACTAGTCCGATTAGAGCAGTGACAGATCAGTCATCTGTCCCAAACTTTTTTTAAACTGTCCTCTGGCTATCAGACAGTCATTATATTGGAGACCTGACTTTTTCACGATTAAATATGTTGACATAGATTGGGAGCATAAATTAATTATATGCATTTATTTGTAAATGTAACCAATTTAAAACTAAAGTGAATGTGGGGAGTTCAAAGATTTCTTATTCGGTGGCTTCCTCTAGTGGACTGCAATTGTCCTCTAGTCTAGAGGGGTCATTTTTGCTCGGACAATATAAGTCTATGGGAAATTTGTGATGTTTGATAATTATTTATATGAAAACTAGCAACAAACTACACATCAGGGCCCAGGTCTCGGCCAAGGTTCATGCTTGTAGCATTAAAGCCCTAGGAGAAGATTAAAAAAAAAAGGTTTGCAAAAAAAAAAATCTCACTATGTGTAGGCCTACCGTGTTAGACTAACCGATTTGTCACAACAATTATATATTGTTGCTCTTTGGATGTTTTGATTGCTTCTATTGCCCACATTTGTAAGTCGCTTCGGATGAAAGTGTCTGCTAAATGATTACATGTAAATGTAAATCGCTTGTGATGTTCCTCATTTCTATGTCAGTTTAAATAATCATATCAGCTACACTATATTGCCAAAAGTACTGGGTCGCTCCCTTCTAATGAACAGGTTTGACTACTTTAGTAATTTCTATGAGTACAAATCTTAATGTTAAAGCATATAATGATATTCTAGGAAATTGTGTGCTTCTAATATTATAGCAACAGTTTGGACAGGACCCTTTTCTATTCTAACATGACAATGCCTCTGTGTACAAGGCAAGGTTCAAAAAGAAAATTATTGATTGAGTCAGTGTGGAAGAACTTGACTGGTCTGCATAAAACCAAGTCCTAATCCCAGTTTAACACCTCTGGTGTGACTGTAAATGCAGACCTTGAGCCAAAAACTCATCACCAAACACCAATGACTTGTACATACACTATATAGACAAAAGTATTGGGACACCCCCTTTTTTAGAACAAAAAAATGCACTTCCAAATCAGTGGCAACAATGATGGGAACATAATTCATGTATTTAAAAATTGTATTTCCATCTCTGTTGCAACAGTTTTGGAAGTGTCTAAAATGATTGGTCATTGGTGTCATTGGTGCATTATTGGTGTCTTTGGTGTTTGGTGATGAGTTTTTGGCTCAAGGTCTGCATTTTCAGTCACACCAGAGGTGTTAAACTGGGATTAGGACTTGGTTTTATGCAGACCAGTCAAGTTCTTCCACACTGACTCAATCAATAATTTCCTTTTGGAACTATACCTTATACACAGAGGGAGGCATTGTCATGTTAGAATAGAAAAGGGTCCTGTCCAAACTGCTGCTATAATATTAGAAGCACACAATTTCCTAGAATATCATTATATGCTTTAACATTAAGATTTGTACTCATAATTCATGTACTACTAAAGTAGTCAAACCTGTTCATTAGAAGGGGTTGACCCAATACTTTTGGCAATATAGTGCAAATGCAAAAACCACTGAGCATGACCTGCAAAGCAGAATGTGCAAAAACCTTTTAAAAATCCTTGCATAGTTTTTCTCTTCTCGAAAAACAGAACATTGTAGACATAAGTTGTGTGTCTCTGAATGCTCCTTAGTCACGTCATTGTTTCATTTTTAAAAAGCAACTTTTTTAATAGATTTATCCCTAAAAATGGCAAGACTATAAAGAGAAAAAAAATAGTATTATCTTACTAGGACACAAATAATACAATCTCTTGCTTTTTTATTTATTTTCTTATTTAAACAATAATTATTATTTATTTATTTATTTTTTTCAATGTTTATATTCCCCAGGATATATCACCCCATAAGTTGACTGGTGTCACAGTACGGCCAGGCTCGTCTCCCAACCAATTACCACGATCCACCTCACCTGAGTTCTGATCACCCGCACCTGCACGCCATCATCGCAATCACCTCTCACAATAAAGCACCTGCCTCAGTTCACCCAGTTGTCCGATCTTGTTGTGACTACAAGGACCGACACACTATGAAGCATCTAGCTGAGTATACCTACCTGCAATACTTACCTGTTGATACTTACCTTCTGATACTTACCTTCTGTCTTGCTCCTCTCCATCTCCCTCGCTCTCAGATTCCAATCACTGGTGTGGACTGTGGTCTCTCATGAACTCTCCAGAACCCCGTTCACCACGCACCTGCCGAATACAGAAGGATCATTAAGCATTCCTGTGTACACTCCCGTATTACCCCCAAGAATTACCACTTACCTCTGGAAGACATCTCCTGTTGATGATCTTGACTACTTCCTGTAATAAATGCACTAATTGAGAAAACTTACCTTTGTGTCTGACGATTCCATTACAACTGGAAACCCCAATGTATATTTGGTATAATGCTAGTTACAACATTTTAGCCACATTTTTAAAACATTTTATTCTCTCACAGCTTACAGTAAACATTCATTGTAACATTCTGTTCAACATTAAGTATAATGTTTAATATATTTATGAATATATTAGTCTACTGTATCATAGTTGATATGTATTGCTAGGGCCTATAAATTCAATGATCGAAACTTTGCTGATAAACCCACAATCTATGTACTTCATGCCTTCTGACTTTTGATTGCTGGCTTATCAAATCTTTTTGCTGTGAAATCTTTAATGATTTTTATGAGGTATATTGTTTAATAATAATATAAGATTAACATTTACTGGACTGAAGCCGCTTGGGTTTTCTTGATTCTCCATATCATTTTTAGCGTTACATATTATTATTCTTATTATCTTACATTCTTTTCATGCTAAAATCTAAATGTCAAATGTGACACAGCAGGCATTTGAGGATGGTTTATACATTTGCATATATGAGCCATAAAATCCTGTTGTATTAAATATGATACTTAACTAAACTTACACACACACACAGTCAGTGGTTAATTTCCCCTAACCTTGTTTACACCATCTTCTCTAAAATTAATTTAAAGTCCATGTCAAATACTTTCTAGAATATTAACGGATTGTGAGGAAAAGCTATAGGCCTAGATAAGTCACTCTGGTTAAGCATGCGCTATATAATTGATTTATATATCTATCTATGTACATCTATATGAAGTTAGGGATTTTAGTCCATCAATTTCAACTTACTACTTATTAACTGTATTTTAGCTCTCGTGTGCATCTTCTGTGACCAATGATCATTGAACGACATAATATATGTGCAGAAACTGGTAAGATTTGCACCCCTACATATTGTAAGTCTGTGCAAGCACAGTGGGGCAAAATCCTACCCAACTAGGGGAAACTTCTGACCAAAAAGAGTACGTGAAAACACTATGACTAAAGTTTTCCCCTGACACAATGATTGACTCCACCAATGAAGTCAGTACACCCTGCATAAAAGCCATTGAATAACCTGTTGCTATTAGGACCGCATTTAAGCAACTGCTTAGAGTGTGAGAAACAATTGTGGAACATGCTGCTCAACAAGGTTCTGAGAAATTATTGCTAAATGTAATAAATCATGATGTTTATGATCTCACATGCTGATGTTGTCAGTCTTCACATCTTTTGCATTACATGAGAAGATTCCTATTATTGAACTTTTTAATTGCACTGTGCCGGTCATTTGAGCAGGATTTATGAGAACAACACTTGATAGCAACTTTATGATTTAGCACAAGAGCTCCAAAGGAAACAGGGGTGGCATTATAATAAAGCCAATATAAACCTGACTTATTAATCTTGCTTGTGGGCACAGTGCTCTGTAGAGCAGTGGGTGCAATCGGTGCATTGTAGTGCATTTTGGGAGACAGGTTGTTTACGGTCTATAGGGAGGGTTGTGACAGCAACAGGCTGGAACAAGCTCGCACAATTTCAAAGCATAGTGCATCCAGACGTGACAGGTGTGGCTGTTTTGAAAAGCAGAATTCTTCTGTGTTGAGGAGTAGAAGGAAGTTGCTGATGACAAGATCAAAGTTAAAAGATGACAGTACAGTTATTGCAGCTTAAAATGAAGCTCAACAACACCTCAAATAGAAAGATTCACCACTGCCTTCTCAAGAGACCCTGTTGACAGGTTTGCTTGTTGTATCCCATTAATACAAGTGTGACACACTGTTTATATACAATTCCATTCAAAAGTTTGAACAGTAAAAGAGTAATATTGTGAAATATTATTACAATTTAAAATAACTTTTCTATTTCAATATATTTTAAATGTACAGATGTTGTATGTTTTTTTTCCCAGTGATGTCACATGACTTCAGAAATGATTCTGACAAGCTGATTTGGTGCTCAAAAAAACATTTCTTATTTTTGTCATTTTTGAAAAAATAGCTGTTTATCGTGGTTTCCATTTTTGTGGAAACCATGATAAACAGCTGAATAAAAGTATTAAATTCTTTAAAAAAAAAGAAAAAAAAAAGCACTCACTGACCCCAAACATTAGGAATGGTAGTGTATATTTACTGATTTAGCTTTTTGCAAACTGCTCATCAAGATACTGTGAAAGTTTACCAAACTACATTTTTCAGATCATGTTTCTGCCAACCTGGACAGAGTTCTCTCGAAAGTATGTATTTTAACTGAACAATAGTATTACTGAAACTGAAAAATGTCCACTGGTAGGCAAACCAACCTCTCTGACTCTCAGAGTTTCTGTCAGGACACTGCAAAATCTTGTAAAACGTTTCTGTGTACCAGAAATAGGCTATTAACATAGAACGACTCATCAGACTCAAACAGAATCGACACATCAACATTCACACCTAAAATATGAATGAAAAATTTGATGATTGATAATGTTTGGATCAGCATGTATGACTAAAAAGGGAGTATAACAATAGCTTCCAGTCATTTCCAGTCAAAAAAAAAAACAAAACAAAAACCCTCTTTCTGGGGTCTGTGGAGGCAGTTCAGGAGAATATATACAATATATAAGTTTTAGAAATGTATAAAGTTTCTAACTGATGTGCTTAGGCATTTTGAGGCAGATATCTCAATAAACTATTTGTGGAGAAATATATGATTATGATCACAACGTGATCTCATGAATGTTTGTATGCATTCATGTAAAATCAAGTCAAGTCAAGTTGAGCTTTATTGTCATTCCGCTACATGTGGGGACATACAGTGGAACGAAATGTCGTGCCTCACAGGACCACGGTGCTACATAAATACAGACATACAACAATGAAGTAAAACACTATAAACCTATACACAACTAACCTACTGACAGATTTTGACTATAAATATACTATATATAAATGGTTACCTATACATAAACTAAAAAATACAAACTATACAAACTGTACAAATGCTTCACAAATACTGTACATGTGCAAAGAGAAACATTGTGAGTCAAGCAGCTGGCTGGGGAACAGTGCAAGTTGATTTGTAGTGCATGAGCATGTATATTACTGAGTCTTTTGTGGGATTGTGTATACACAGCAGTGTGTGAAAAGTGTCTAGTGCGCATAGAGGAGAGTGTGTTACTACAGGTGGTTTGTACAGGCCCACTCACCTGTGTGTAACACTTCGAATTGCACCAAAAAAAAAAAAAGTGTGGTTCTACAGATACTAAAAACAATATTGAAGTACTGATAGAATCTAAAACGTAAACCATTTACATATGAACAATTTACTGACAGTGTCAAATATTTACATATCCTTATTTAATCTGTGAATATTTACATTTGTGGTCAAAATATGTTGGATTTAAAAATTTTATATATGAAATTTCTTATTCGGGTCAGTACTAAAAAAATAACATGCATTTTGTATGATCCCTCTTATTTTGGTAAAATAACTAACATTTTGTGGATACTGCCATATGCATGTAAAATTTTGACCACAACTGTAGTTAAAGGGGTCCAATTATGCTCTTTTACATTTTTAACTTCCTTTAAAATGTATTGTTGCGGTTTGTGCATGACAAACATCTGCAAAGTTGCAAAGCACAAAGTTCACTCTATTTCTGAACATCAGAATGTATGTTGACAGATACAGTACAGCTTACTGAAATATATCATCTGTGGTAAAAAGTTAACAAAACAGCTTATGAACAATATGAATTTAAATGTACTGTACCTCAGGAATACCTTGTTATTTAACTAGAAAAAAAGAGCTCTGCAAAAGTTGCCCAAAACTGTTAAATATGCACTACACTGTAAATGCATGATATTTTTCTCTTAATTATTTAATGTGTTTGAATAAATCTCCTAATTTTGTAATATATATTTATTTTTAATATATATATTTCGTAAAAAAAAAATCCCTGCACTAGATGGAAATGTGTGTTATATGGAGAGACTAAGCAATGTCCCACATTAGATTAATGTTAAACAAACTTCTCTGTTTGTCAAAGTATGACTCAGAAGTTATCAGTTACTTATTTCAACCTTACAATACTGAAAATGTTCATTACAATATTGACACATGATGTGAGACTACTGCTTGTGTACATACTGAAGTGGTGAGCTTCAAGTCTCCCTGGTCTCTCTTCGAATTCTCTAATTACCTCATCCGGATTCCTGCTGCAACAAGTTTTGCCCTCCTGTCTGGGCTGTTGTCCAGAAGTGCAGTTGTCCCTGACAACTCAGGGAACAACAAAAGATTTCAACAAGGACACAAACTATGCTTTATGCTCAGTGAAACTAAACTAAGCTAAACACTCATTTCCCTGTCTTTACATAACACATTCAACTGGTTTTCCTTTAAACTTTGTTTGTTCTCTTCACTAATCACCTCATTTTATATTGAGCTAATATTTTACGATTGACCACATGGTTAGGCACATCAAGATTTCAGAAAACATTCATACCAAAACTAGTGTTATTTCTTTTCAGAGAGGACACAATTCGAGGGCCTTGTGTGAAAGCAGTTAGATACAAGTCGAAATGTCAGTCAACACAACATTCTTCAAAGGGACTTTTTGGAACAAATCATTTACAGTTATGTTTACACACTAAAACTGGATCTTGAGACACCAACAAAACCTGAAATTCAGGTTTTTTATTTCTTGAAAAATCGGTGTACTCCCACCTGAGCTCATCCTCTGTTAAGGCATTGATTATGAAATCTAAATCATCCTGTCGGTTAGACCAAGTTCACACCTTTATTCTTAGAACTGGTGTACCTGATATCTTTGTCAGCATCTGACATCTGTCTTCTTACTGTTCCATTACAACTAAAAACTGGTACAGCAACCTCATTTTTTGAGAAATCTGATTTAAAACAGACTCTGTCTCTATCTCTACACTGTTCTATTTCATGTTACATTTGCATTCTAATAATTCCATGAAGATGATAATGCCCAAAATACAATTGTGTCACTGGTAGGCTACTATACTGTTTTAAAGGTTTATTTGTTTGACATTTAACCCAGTGTTTGTCCAAAAATCCAAAATGTGGAAAATGTTTGTTTTTGCTCACTCCTTTTCATAATATGCATGTGTCACCTTGCAATACTTCCGTTGTCATGGTCTCAGTTATCATCAGTCCCTTTCCATTTGCACTGCATGAACATGTTTACTCCAGCTGAACACTGATATATTCGAACTAATCGTAACTGAACCACTTCTGCATGCAGGTCATATTTACATAATGATATTGATGGCCTCTTGAAAAATGCTTTTAAACACATATTAAACACAGGCATGTTTCTATGGAAGCTTGTTTCCGGCACATGATAAAAAAGAAAAATTAAATTAAAAGAGTAATTGTTATCTTACAATGTAACTCAAAATTGTGAGATGCAAACTTCTGAAATTCTGTCATTCTGAAAAAAAAAAGTCAAAACTGTGAAACACAAAATCGTAATTTTGAGAAAGTCTGAAATGTGAATCTGTGAAGAAATCAATTTTGAGATGTAGGAGTGAACAGGGCACAACCTAACATGAAATTAAAAAATATATACTTATTTTAAGAAATTGAAAGGATTCTGGCTTGTCTATTTGGCTGTGTGTGGAGGAAGGGAAGGGGTGTGTTGTGTTGTGTTGTGATGTGTTCAGTTCTGTGTTTTTCTGAAAGTCTGAATGTGTTTCTACGTCTGATTGTCAACATTATTTTGAACTATGCTGTATAGCTGTGTTTTGGTGTGTTCACTGTCAAACTCCAAAGCTAGTATATTTTTAATTATTTAGAAATCCCATTATTTTATATGAAAAAGTTAAAAGTATTTTATTGAGCAAGTTTTTAGCATGTCTTGTATGTTTTTTTAGTAGATCACATAATATTTTTAAGCTGTCATAAAGTCATGTTACAACAGGGCCCCACCTATGGAACATGTTAAATTTCACTTCCATTCTTTTGGGTACATAAAGAAAAAAGTATACTAGTGTACTATTCAGTGAATTAAAGGTGCTGTATGTATTTTTTTAACTGTATTAAGAAATAAAAATACCATGTTTGTAGATATTTAGGTAACATGTTAAGTTCACATAGCCATTTATAGATGTGTGTTCCGTGTCAGAATGTCTGTTTTTTTTTTGATCTGTGTGATTCCGCCCACTGCCAATTTACCCAATAGTATTTTGACACCCCAGGTTACTAGCATTTCAGCCACACTGTGTATTTCAGCTAGCAAACGAAACAGTCAGAGATCGCAGAGTCTAACCGACATAAAAAGCCCCAGCATCCATCTAAAATGCTCTATGACCAGAGGAATAGTAAAACTCAGATAAACCAATTGTAAAGGTCCTTGCACACTGAGTCCGAAATTTTCACACCTTAAAAAAAAAAGACCTCACATTGTGTCAATCACGTCTACACATTGTCTCCGAAACTTTCGCCTGTCATAAAAAAAAATTGTATCGGGTTTAATTTTCTGTGTTTTTGGCATTTTGAGAAGTGTTTTGACAATTCAGAGCCACCGTACAAGCAAAAGCCAAAATCTAGCATGGCATCTGACAAGACGATTCACTTCATCTTGAAGCACAAAGCACTGTATAGGTCCTTGCACACCGAGTTCACAGAAATTGGTGGTCTTCTTTTCAATGTGTGGCTCCAGAATCGCTAGCAAAGCATCAAACTGAGCCACTGGCATCCTGAAGTAAACTCTGAATCACCTGGGATAATCCCGCAGCTCCTTAATAAGGAGGTGGAACTCTCCTTCCTATGCTATCTCATGATTGGATGGACCCAATACTTCCTATCTTTTTCTCTTTTTAAGAAGAGAGAGGACAACAAAATCATCCTCACTGCTTGAAGACTACATTTTGTATTGTTCTTTGCAACGGATTAATAAATACGCGTCAGACTCAGTGTGCAAGCTTTCTGTGCGTGACAAATATTTGGTAAGACAAATATGAAAAATGCATATGAAAATTTTGGTCTCAGTGTGCAAGGAAATTAAGATTTGTTGCCTTTGCATGTCAATTAACAAAAAATAAAATTAAACACTAGAATACACTCTAATTTATATAACTGAATTGAAAACATGATGGTTGAAAATTAAGATAGATGTGCCAAAGATGGCACATTGCCTCAATCTGGCAACCCATATGATCTTTGAGTCTGAGGGGGAAGGGGCAAGAGAAACAACTTTCTACAATATTTTGAATTTGGAATTGCAGCAACCATTTTAACCGCTAGCTGTCAATATTACATAGCCTACTGTACCTTAAAATAACATAACATGTTTGAAATTAATGTGGAAAATCTAAATATTCTAAACCCCAAATGGATTTACACAAACTGAGAAACTGATTTTCTTCTGAACTACTTAAAATAGAAATTGAAATGTTTGTGCAAAACACAGTTAAAAAAAAACCGACTGACTTAGGGCTACTTCTTTTACATTAACACATGTAAATGTAACAATGTGAAAAAGAACTGCAAAATGGCCACAGAAAGTGCATTCCGACAGCTTCTTTAAAGCAATATAATTTGCATCTTACACTGTGCAACTATGGTAAATTATGCAAGTGGTTCACACATTTTTAGCTGAGAACACAGTTCTTGTTTAACAGATGCTCTGTGGCATGACACTGTGTTGCCACTGGCACTAAAAAACTCTTTCAGATGGCAGACTGGTAGCTGTAAAATGTAAGCATGTCTTAGATAGTTTGCAGAAGTAGTGAAATTGCCTACTGGTGCCATCTTTGGCACATCAGTCTTAATTTTCAACCATCATGTTTTCAATTCAGTTATATAAATTAGAGCGTATTCTAGTGCTTAATTTTATTTTGTGTTAACTGATGTAGTTTGGCACTGCAGCCTAATTAAGATTTTCATTCATTGAAAAACTGCTATCGCTCAGATTAAATTATATATTATATAACTATATCCTATATATATCGCCCCCTTAAGCAATTTAGAATGTATATCTAACCAAATAACTATCTTTTAGAGTACATTCATTTTGATTGGCTTAGCCTACAGTTTTTAGAGGCTTTACAAACACTGGTGCTCTCTTTACTTCCATTGCAATGACATTTTATTTGCTTATCCAAAACAAACAATGCTACACAATATATTTAAAATAATCGAGCTAGAGTTCTCATACATTTATCATGCTGTAGTGTCAGCTATTATCCCTATCTCATATAATTTACACTGGTTTTTATCTAATCTAGGAGGCTAAATACTACTCTCAACCACCAGTTTCCTGGCTTGTCCTTCATTATGTCTGAACTGCTGCATACACACTTCTGCACTTACTCTTTTCAGTGAGCCTATTATTTGTTATGGAACTTAAACTGTGGAACTCTTAAGTTATAACTATACAAGGAGTCCATACTTAAATCATTTATCAATTATTATACAACACTTAGTTCTGATCCTCACATTTGATTGGCAGAGCAGTCACCCTACCCTACTTTCCTGAGTTGCTTTTTTTTGGCATGCCAATGGAAAATGTTCGCCTGCTAACGGCATGTTCAGCCTCTTCTCCAAAAGAGGCAATGCAGGAGGCATGTGGTGATGAGAATGTGTGAACTGTCCATGGATCTGCACCTTTAGTGGGATTATCCTTTCTTCTTCTTAATCTAAATCCAACAATATTACATAAAATCATACTTGAGAATACAGCTTTGAGAGATTTTAAAATAAGAAGAGCAGCTGCTATCAGCTCACTGTAGGATAGAGATTACATAAACTATATTACCACCTGAAACTCATCCAAGTTCTGAAGAGTCTTCCAAAAATCTGTCCTGGGAGACATGCAATGGAATGAAGTGTTCCTGGAAAAGCAATGTTTTCAGAGAAGATGCCATACCTGAACCAACAGGCCAGCATACTGCTTTCCAACTCAAAGCAAAACAACAGCAAAGGAAAGGATGAAAAAAAATCTTGAAAACCTCAGAATTAAATTAATGTGCATGGGGAGAGATAGAGTAAAAAACTAAATGTCTCATTACTGTTTTCCAAATGTCAGTACTCCTGCTCCAAAAATAGAAACAAAGAAAATAAATAAATTAGCTAATACATGTCATATAAATACTTTAAGGAGACTGAAAGTCCATGAATATGTAAAACTAAAAAATGCACTCTTCACTCTTTATGAACGTTAGTGCATTTATTTTATGTACGTATGGCTGAATCAAATCAAAACCAAAAGTTTCAGATTTTCAAACCTCACTCCCTCTTTAGAGAAACGGTATACCTGGGGCAAAATCAAGCAATCAAATATGAAGAGAGAGAAACAACATACATGATGACCTGTGGTTTACAGAAACATGTTAGAACATAGACTGGCATGAACAGAAACTCATTCATAACTGCCGTTCATAACAGTTCTTACGTTCCAAGACAGGAAATTTCCATCCATCCTTTCTTCAAACCACTTGTCTTTAGAAGGCTCCTGTTTGAAAGGATATTTCATGTGAAGAAATCAAAAAGACAAGTATGTGATATTAAGCATATTTTTCACTTTTATAGTAAGAGAAACTTTCCAAACAATGTATGTTTTATACCCTATTGAAAACACATTTCTTGGATCATCTTACAGCTTTGTTTTAACATGCAAGATGTGCAATATGGACACAATAAATTGAACTATCTAACATTTTATTACATTACATAATGACAAATGTACAGAGAAATATTTTAGATGAGAATTTAGGAGGTGTTAGAGGTTTGGGGTGTCATTCTCACATGCTGCCTTTCTAAATAAAATTTATAAGCAGACCAAAATAAATCTACCCACCATGACCATCACTGTAAAACCAAACAGCAACAAACATCCTAATTAATACTTTTAGTTGACTTTACTTAATGTTTAACAATTGGTTGGTTTTAATTGTAAAAATCTAATAATCTGTACTATTCGCATTCTATGACTTTTTTACTCAGAAAACAGTTCAGATAAATTGATTGTTATGAATACTGTTATGTCAAGCTAGTCTATAGTTCCTAGCATGCTTTGCTTTAGAATCCAGGTTATTTTATGTGTTTTTGCACAAGATATAGGGAGAGATCGGTTTGTTTAATGTTCTGTTATGTTTGGTTTTAAAGGGGTTTCTGTTATGTCTGCATTATTGAGGAGGTTACCATTGTTCCAAGGAGTAGAGCCTGTGGTTAGGTCGAGGATGAGTCTATAATCAATATAAGCATAAGTATACACTGTAAAAAAAAAAAAAAAAAAAAAAAAAGTTGAGCCAACTTAAATCTCCTACAAAAATTAGTTGAGAAAACTCAAAAATCTGCTGAAGCTGGTTGCCTTAAAATTTTAAGTTGGCTCAACTCTTTTTTTTTTTTTTTTACAGTGTATAGACTGCTTTATTAAAAAAGCATTAACTGCAGTTGTTGATAAAGTGATAGTCTTTCTGTTTGTTATGACAAGGTGTATTTATTTGCCAAGTGAACATTTGGAACAAGGAGTTTTCTTTTCCCATTTCTCTTTAATGTAACGCTGCACAATTATTATAATATATAATAATGTCAGTTCAGAGCACAGCACACCCACAAGAGGGTATACGTTTTCAGATTCATAGGTTAATAAGCATAATGATGTGCAGATGTGATTTGGAGAGTGTGAATGGGCAGGAGGTTCCTCATTTTTTTGCAATCAAAAAGGTTATTACTCTTTCAGCTTATTTCCTCAGCTGAAATGATTATACATCATTTATTTGTTAAAGGCCGTGGAGGAAACCAAACCACCAGATATTCATTTTTAAAGATCATCAGACAGTATGTTTATTAAACATACTGTGAGAAAGCCAGGAATGTTTTCTTGTGAGTTCTTACTCACTTTAGTGTTGTTTTATATTGAACGAGTGTTTCAAGTTCACCTTTCACTATGGCTAATGCTATTTTGGGTTCTCATTGCCCTTGCAGGCATCCACAAGCCTGTACTTGCTTGTATATTTGATACATTCATATCATGCCCCTCATAATTATCTTGTCAAGTGGGGAAAGTTGGTACGATTATGATTTTATTTGATGTGGTCCTTCTTCTAAAAATATAATGAGGGGACAGTGTTGTAGAAAGTTGGTGGTTAAAAACTAGAAACAGGAAAATACAAAAATAAATCATACACTGTAAAAAAAAAAGAAAGATTTAAATGAACGTTTTGAAAGATTATCAGAATATATCTTACAAGAAAACACTTTCAATTTTTCTACTTCAAAATTTCATCTTTAATTCAATGCTTTACGTTGAGGTTTCTTTGGAATTGTTCGTGAAATTACTGGCCATTTCTGCGTGAAAATTGTTTCTACAAAGGTTTCAGTGTATAATGCTGAAAATGATATGGAACAGAAATGTTTTGGGGTTAATTTGCCCCTGACTCTCATACAGCACTGTGGCTCATGCTGGGTGTTAAAATTGAAAGAGTGCTTGCACACCGCCTCAGGTATGCAACATTCATCCGTTCAGCGCTTTTCCTGCTCATTAACGCAATGAAGAACATGTATGTCAGTTACAGACATGCTGGTAATGTTTCCACAATAATAGATGAAATTGATTTTATATTGTTTTGCCAGCCATTTTTGAAAGAATTTGTAAAGAATGTGGAAAAGGCCAGTTCTCTTAAAAGTGAGCCTCTGCATAAAATACGCTACAGGGATGATAAAATAAAAAGTCAATAACAAAAAAGAAAGCCCCATGCAGTTTACACACGAAGATCAATCCTTGCTATAAGTTTTTTGATCTCGTTTATACTTTTATCCTCTGGCAGGCTCAGAGAAATCTGTTCATTGCTGTTTTGTGGAACTGAAATGATTTGTGGGGATTTCAAACACAAAGGAGACATAAAAGTCTTCACCTATTGACTTTCCTATTGAAAAGAGGGGGAAAAAAGCAGAAACATCTTGGTTGAATTACCATGGAGATTCAGCAGTCAAGCAATAACAGAGAAGGAATGATATGAGGTATTTGCCTGGTGCATCTCCTTTTGACAGTTTGAAAACCTATATGTGCAGATTTAAACAATTTCCAATAAACCAATCAGCAATCGCATGCACTTTGATATAGCCCAGGGTTCCTCAGATCTTTCCCTGGAGGGCCAATCTGCTGCAAATTTTAGCTCCAACCCTGATCAAACTCACCTACCTGTGATTTTCTAATGATCTTGAAGACTCTGATTAGCATGCTCAGGTGTGTTTGATTAGGGTTAGAGCTAAACTCTGCAGGAGTGGGCCAGATTTGAGGATGCCTGGTATAGCCTAATAGAAAACTAGTAGTAGTAAATACTCTTTTAAATATTTTAACTCTTTCCCCGCCATTGACAGGGTTTTCCAGCTTTCCGTGTTTTCACTGTTATATGGTAGGAGGCGCTATTAAACATCTTCTGAAAGATTACTTCATCTCTGGATCAAACACAGGCGAAGAAGAAGCAGAAACAAGTGATAGTGTATGTAAGTGGATGAATATGTAAAAATATAGCTGCAAACTGCAATTAAGGGGCCAAACACAACAGAGTCAGAATGAGGAGAAAGCATGGCAGGGATCAAGCCAAATGCAACAATGAGAGATTAAAGACATTTAAGGTGATTTTACTCAAACTGGCTGAAAAATCATAAATTCAATCATTAATAATATGATTTAATGGTTTATCAATTTTGACCAATAGGTGGCCTCAGATGCAGTTTGACATCGTGCTATCAAACTTGTTAATGCAGTAAATGAAAACCATTTTGTTGATTAAGATGAAATCCATAAATTTTTGGCGGCATGGTCTGAAGATGATTTGGTGGGTTGAATTTGGTGAAAATTGGACTGATGGTCTAGGAGTTTGAAAAGGTTTTCAACATAAATCAAGAAGGCAGACAGGAAGTTTGGCAAATTTTGGAATAATTGATGTTCTTGGTATGATCCAAGGAATCTGTCAAGAGAAGCTTAACGACAACAGGCAAAATTACTCCAAAGTTATTAGCATTTATTGAAATTTAATTATAATTTTTGAGGGCATGGTGCAAAAGACACATACCAAGTTTTATAACGATACGCCAATGCATTCATAAAATAGAGCATTTTTTGACAAAATTCAAAATGGTAAACACCCAAAATGGCTAACCATTCAGAAGTAATAAACAAAAATAGCTGTTTTTCATATCTACTGATCATTAGGTGGCACTGCACTGAAACTGTGCCGGTAACCTCACAGCATGGTTGTTATAACACAAGTCAAGTTTGGTCTGAATAAGCTAAAGTGTTGCAGAAATATCCTCATGCCCCCACTTTGGTGAGCTCTTCAACAAATTTGTTTGTGTGTTATATGTTTGCACATTAATATTGCATACTGCAGAGCCTAAACACTATTAAATACTCTATTAAATCTATTGAACTCTTTCCCAACAATTGATGAAATGTTCTTGCTTTCTATGTTTTCACTAACGAGTTCTTTTGCACGTTATTCGGAAAAGGTTTGACTGATCAACTTGGTTTCCATGTCTTTTTAGTCGACATTGTCAGAAGATGATGTGGTTTGATTTTTATGAAAATCAGACAAACGGTCTAGGAGGATTTTGAAATAGTAGATTTTTTGAAAAATTCAAAACGGCAGAAATATTTTACGATGGAAAATTGACATCGTAGTTTTGAGCAAAATAAAATGGAAACTCAGAGGAAAAAAATGTGGTTTTGAAAAGTTAATAGCGCAAAGGTGTGCAAATTTGGTGGTGCTAAAGGGTTTGAGTTAGAGACTCCAAATTTGGTGTGGTTAATGTTGAGACTGTCCTCTATCCGCGTGTCAGAGTTCACAACTTTTTACCATACGGTTCTATGGGTGACCATAGATTTCCTGAGCAGAAGAAAAAGAAGAAAACTAACAGATATAATAGGTGCCTGAATACATAACGCTAGATTAAAAAAGCAGAGGCTCTGTTCTTTCTTTTGACATGTTCAGAATATTCATTACATGTTCAAAATATTAATACAACAAAATAATCTGGGAACCAGGAAAATTTTGGGAAAATGATCAAAATGTTGGTGGCAGTAATAAGTCCTTATTACTGAGAGCACAGCACTCTGATCATGACACTGTGTGAGACAGAATGTTCAAGTCATCATACATACAATATGTATAATAACTTTCAGAGTGACAACACACTGGTTTTACATGTTTAATGTCACTCGCTATGACTGTGTACACATACAGTATATCCATGCATGTTGAAATAAAGGCTTTGACCCTTCTAGTTCTAACTAAATGTATTGATGTACATGCGCTTATTCATAAAGTCAACTCCCAAATCTCAGCAGACAATGACTACATATATTCAGAATGATTGCCACACATGAGAAATAACTCCAATCAGCTATTGTTAAACTGATTTATGTGTCAACCATAGTTTACAGAAGCATTTAAAAGGTTTGTTATATGCACTTAATAAGGTTCGTCATCGTCTAGTCATTTAAATATGTCTCATTCAAATTGTTTGTTTCTACACTAATGCTTATCACCTCATAGTGTTTGTGATGTGATGTGCTCTACCCTGTCCTTCATTCATTTGATGTATTCATTACAATGTATTTAGCAAATTGTAGTATTCTTTCTGGTTGATTAAAGTTTCTTTTAAATATGGATTAATAATCTTTGGAACATGATTTAGATGAGAAAGTATTTTAAAAAAGGAGGGCCAAATATATTATGTCTGAGTGTGTGTATCTCCATCTGCGACTCAAGGAACAAAAATACTTCATTTCTGCATTCTTTCATCCCATAATAAACATTCTTGCATGCTTTCGCTATCACAAAGAGAACAGAAGTGGACTATCATTGCTCAGTGGAGATTTACTGATTAGAACATGTTTGTTTGTCTTTGCACCTAAAGTGGCGCTGGTTCGTTCTAGTCGAGCTAGACTTTTGAGAAAACACCAGAGGTATTAGAGAGAGATCCATCTGTGTGAAAGTCCTGGCTCAAGTACTTAAAGTGGGTGGAAGCTCTGTCACATTCAAGGATGTGTCAAGAGTCGTATCATTTCTCAATGAGAACAAAATATGCCAACCAGTACTACACTCTGAGTGAGGCTCAATAGGGACTAATAAACTACAAATGACTACTATTTATGACCTTATGACAGTCTATTCATTGTGCTGCTGGTAAAACGGAGGATCTATGTGTTGTTTTGTTATTTATTGTCATACAGTATGACTGACCCAAGGGTTCATCTAAATAATTTATATCCATTACAAATTGTGGATGAAAAACTAAAATTAAACAACTTTATATACTTTGACTAAAGACATAGAATAATCCAGACTACCGCTCAAAAGTTTGGGGTTAATAATTATTATTTAATTATTGAGCAAGGGTGGATTAAATTGATCAAAAGTAACAAAACAGATCTATAATGTTACAAAATATTTTAAATAAATGAGGTTCTTTTGAACTTTACAATCATTAAAGAGGGCTTTTGATGTCCACAAAAACTAAAACACTGACAATAATAAATGTTTGAGCAAATCAGTATATTAGAATGATTTAAAAAAGGATCATATGACACTGAAGACTGGATTAATTGCTGCTGAAAATTCAGCTTTGCCATCACAGGAATAAATTACATTTTAAATGAATTAAATTAAAATAGAAACTGTTATTTTAACTTGTAACAATATTTCATAATATTACTGTTTTTCATGTATCAAAATTTTCATGTAGGCTATGCAGCTATGTTTGTATCATGTATCATAAAATTATAAACCAAAAACATTTTAAATGGTATATGAGTATAGTAATCAGATATCAGTAGTGCAGAGATCAGTAATCAGTAACCAGATTCTGATCTTGTTCTTGAAAATCATGTAACATTCACTGAAGTGATGTAGAACAACCAAACTATTTTTAGTTGTCATTATAATAAATTGAATACATTAAACTGCTGTGAACGTTGGGAGTCTTGGAGAATAAGTAATGATGTCCTAAAGCTACACATCAAGTGGGAATAAAAAAAAATTATTGTGTGCTGCAATATCCCTTTAAATAAACACTCAGAAATGCTCAAGATTAAATCCTAATACAAGAAAATGTGAGGTGGCTCAGCGCAGACAGCAAGATGGCATATGACCAAGCCTTTAGGGAATAAACAAAAGAAACAGACAGAATATAAGAATGCTGTCAAGATACAGAAGAAATCAGAAGCCCAGGGGTCAAGTATGCAGATTTTAATCGACACAGAGCATATGCATTATGCAATAGGGAGGAAAACACTTACTCACACTTCCAGTAAAACTGCAGACTTAAGACATTTGAGAAAGCACAGTATCTAGCACTAGGAACATTTGCAAAGGCAGAAGGAAAAAAAACTGTTCTGTATGGATTTTACCTGTGAAATTTGAAATTTCCTTCTAAAATGAGCATTTTTATCAGGATGTGTAGGTTCAGTAATTTCATTTTAATGGCAATGATCATTGAAAAAACTGAACATAAACATAGGAGCCTGAGGAAAATACTAAATTTAGAAGAAACTTTCAGATGACACTTAGAGGCTTTTGCATCTGAACTCTTCAACTGGTTCCACCTAATACAACTCACATGTCAGGTCAACATATGATCACATTAATTCTTGATGACATTATTGAGCTCATATTAGCTGGTAATGAGACTAACCCATTCTTGAAGAAACTTGAAGAACGTGAAAGAATCAGATCTTTCTAATTATTAAATCTCTGGCCTTTAACAATCAGGTCCATTGAAATCTCTGACCTTTATGAACAAAAGCAACTCAAGGAAAGATTTTAGATGGTCTTTTTGTTCTCGTCGCTACTTCTGTCTTTTCACTGAACCTTGTTGCATTAATTCAGCGTCAGCATCAGCGTGAGGCCAGTCACGAGATGCGCTTCAGTGAATCAGTTTTCAGTCACAAATGTTTTGCCTCCCTCTACTGCGAGATTATGTCTGCAGCTGTAGACTTCCTTCCAGAAATCTTGAGTACAGGGGACTACTTTCATCATTTTGGTTCAGAATTATTATGGTGTGGTGTGATTTCAGATATTAAGATAATTTGGGTTGAGCAGTATAGATAAAGGGGTATGTCCTCCTAATAATACACTGTAAAAAAATTCTGTAGTTTTTACAAAATACTTTTGGCAGCTGTGGTTGCCAGAATAATTTTGTAAAAAATACAGAAAAACTGTAAACACATTTACAGAACAAACTGTAAAATTTACAGTATAAAACTGTAATTTACAAACAAGGAAAATTGAATGTAAACCAGTAAATTTAAAAACACACACTGCTATTAAAATCTGCTTTGTACCTTTAACATGCTGACAATCACCATAATAATGCAGGTAAAAGAGAAAGCCACATGAAGAATCAAAGCTCATCACAAGTAGCTTCGCCACAAGCAGAAGTATATACTAACATACAGAAGGTGCACAGAGTCATTCATGCAAACACAAAACACCATCATGGTAACACACATGATACTTAAATAACGCAATAAACTTTCATTAAACAACAGAAGATGTAACATAAAGCCCAAATGTACATAACTGATAACAAAAACTATTAAAAAAAACATGATTATTTAAACAAAATTCTTTCAAATGTGGAGTGTCATGCTTGGAATTCTGGAATATCAGTTTACAGTTTTTGGCTGTAAATTATACATTGATTGGTTATTTTTACTTCTAAAAACTGTACAATTAACAGCATTTAACTGTAAAATTACATGAAATGTCTGGTTAGATCTTTTACAGTGTTTCTCTGTATATAGTACGGGAACTTACTGTTAACCTATTAACAGTTTTTTTCCGTAGCGTTTTTACAAAATTTTACAGTTAAAATTACACTTATTTTTTACAGTGTAGAGAATTATTAGAAAATGACCTTTTGAATGATTAGTGACAACAAATGCACACCGTAGTTATAGGAACCAACATTATAAATGTTTAGAAGCTCTGTAAGTTTGGGCTTTTGTTATTATTAGTAGATGTCTATTTATCTATGCTGTTCAACCCAAAGTCATGCAGTTTCAAAACACAAGGTTGGTTAAGATGAAGCGAGAGGGGCTAGAGAAAAGCAGTGGAGGAAACACTTGACCAGGAGATCATAAACCTAAGTTTTCTGATCCCCGATACCTCCTTTAAAATGAAGAGAACTTCTGTCAGAACATCTTTAAAGCTGATGGTTACAGTTTAAAACAACCTTGACTTCCCCTAATCTGTGCTATCAAAGTGCCGACGGTCAGAAGACTTGTGAGAGCCCAGGGTTTAGAAATAAAGAGCTGACAAGGAGCTCACAGTCTTTCAAAAAAAGTGCTCAAATGATAACTAAATATAAACTGTAACTTTCTTATTGTAATGGTTGACACTGGTTCACAGATTGTGACTGATTGTTGTGTTTTCCATCTAATTTCAAACAAGCATTAGTCAGGACAGAAAAATGATTAGGAACACCACAGGCCTGAGGGGTGAACCAAATCATGGCCACATTTGACTAAGTTGACTGACAAGATTAAATGGATTTCAAGATGACAGATTTTGTCACACCCAAATGACCATGTGCTTCTACCTTTTTAATTTTTCTTTTTCATGATTAAAGGAGGGGTTATGGGAAAGGCCAGACTGGTATTAAAACAATTAAGTATTAAGTAATAAGTACATTTTATGGGAAGTATTTTTGTTCTTGGACAAACTGCATCTCACCCAGCCCCCGCTTATTTGTGGAATTGGTACAAAAATATTATACATACACCATTGTAAAGACATTTTTAAAATTATATACATACATACATACATATGTGTGTGTGTGTGTGTGTATTTTTAGTAATAGTTGGTATTATTCATTCCGAGAAAAAAAAAAAAAAAAAAAAAAAGCAAACATGCTGTTGCTTGCTCTATTAAAACAAACACAACACCAAATTTTGTTCAAACAGGTTTATTATCCTATAAACAGTATTCAGCATTGTTCCACAAAAGTTCAGCAAGTTACACATCTTGTGTTATTCCAATTGCATACCTTTTCTGTTTACAGTATTTACAACTTGCCATCAAAAATGTTTAGTACATTTGTCTATAATCAATCTTATTCTGTTCTGAAATAAAGTGATGTGAAAATCTCTGAGAAACATTTTAACCATGTTATTCAGAATAACACATTTTCTGTAACATTCAGAAAAATAAACATTCATGGGGCGAAACTTCATAAAGACCAAACGTAAGCACTGCTTAAATTATACCAACGACCACCAACTATTTTGACAGCAATATAAGTGTATGTGGAATAAGAAGCAGTTAAGTTATTAAACTAGCATCAAGTTTGAATCAAATCTATCACAGATTTTATACAACTTGCATTCACCTCCTCATAATTTAGCTTGTGTTTCAAGTGAAAGTTCTGGATCTTTGAAATATGAATACAGCTTGGGGCAGCTTAATTAAGATCTAGAGAAAAGTGTATCTTTCCCATTAGATTTGTTGTAGTTGTACACTTAAAAGGTGCCCAGAGTTTCCACATCCATGAATAAAAGAATGTAGAAGCCTTGTGTTTTACAGTGTATGAAAAAATGAGATCAAATAGGACATACCGATCTTGCATAGTCAGCTCATTTCCTGCCAGCTTCTGACAAACCCATGACGTCTGGGAGAGAATCTGGCTCATCAACATAAGTACTTATTCAAAAGTAATGTAGTGGTTAAAAAGCAATGGCAGGCAAACTGTGGGCCCAATGTTCTTCGGTAAAGACTGAAATGTGTTACAATTAGGTGACATTCATTGAGGGCTAGATAAAATCTAAAGTAAACAAAGCAGTTCTACTATTGAAATGGATAACGGAAATCCCAATCATGTCATGAGACACAGGGAGCAGTTAAAATGAGTACTTAAGAGAAGCAAAGACATCTTCATCTCCGTGAAAAATAAAAAAAAAATCAACGAATGCTTCATTCAGTATTTTTAAATCTATGCACTTCTAAATAAATCTATTACAAGGAAAAAAAGCTAACATACCACTAATTATCATCAATGTACTCATAAAAAAAAGTCAAATGTATAATCATAAAGAAGTTTTATAGCAGTGGTAGTGCTTTTTTACAAATGAGCAATTTTGAGAGTGGACATATCAGGCACTTAGATTGTGTTTGAGACGACGTCAAAAGGAGTAAAATTCCACTATGACCTTGACCTATGGTTGAGTTGTGGCTTATCAAGGGCTTTTATTTTTTTTTGGAGTCAGCCTTTTCCCAACTCTTGAAGGAAACATTCCCACACCTGTCAACACAGATACAAAAAGCCAGGCTGCCTGTACAGAGAAATTAGAGAAGATGTTGATGGGAATATGATTTGTCTTTGTCCTGGATGAGCTTCGATCAGCTCCATTACATGTACAGTTCGACTGAATCAAGAAACCTCTGAAAAAAAGAGAGAGAGAATAGCATTGGAAGCAGCTAAACAATCATCTACTTGTATATACAGCTTAACTCAAGACATCTCAAGGCCCCAAGTACACACCTGAACAAAGAAGATAAAGTGCTTGAAAGAGGTGTTGAGGTGCGCCTCCTCCTGCAGCTGGATAACAGAGTCAAAGTGCTGATGGTAGATGTGAGCGTAAACACGGAAGAGTCTCTTCAAAATGGTCTTGGCCACTGACATAAAGTTCTTTGGGAAAGGGACCCCTAGAAATGTCACAGAAAAGCAACTTCAAAATCTGTTTTACAATCCAAGCAATAGGGAATGATGGAAAAATGACCAGTAGAATATATGCTGTGGAAATGGTAAGACTGAATTTTTTTAAAGCATGCTTTAAAAGCGCCACCGTGTGGGCAAATCCCTCCATGATCACAATGAGCTACACAAAGAAAAAGCATGCCAAACTTCTAAATCATGCACAAGAAATTAAAGGAGAGGCATACCTATTTTTGAAGGGAAAAGTGTCTCATCGTCAAGCTGATCTTGGACCCAAGTCATCAGGTAATCAATGTACTTCGGAGCTGAACATTTAATTGGCTTTTTTATGTTGGTTCCATCGGCCCAGTGATATTCATACCTGAAGACAACATAGAAGAAACTTCAAGCACTTTTTAAAGTACACATTACCAGTCAGAAAGATGTTTTTTGTAAGGAAATACATACTTTTATACAACAAGAATGCATAATTTTTCAAATAGCTTTGTAAAATTTTCTATTCAAAAAAAAAAAAAGCATTATGGTTTCCACAAAAATATTTAGCAGTGTTAAGCAATGTTTTCAACACTGATAAGAAATCTTTCTTAGGCACTAAATAAGTATATTAGAATGATTTACATAGTATATTACAACGACACTGAAGACTGGTGAAAATTCAGCTTTGCCATCGCAGGAATAAATTACATTTGAAAATATATTCAAATAGAAAACAGCCATTTTAAATTGTAATAATATTTCACAATAATACAGTACTGTATTAAAATTCAATTTTAAAAAAATGTAACCGGTAGTATTCTCAAAATATTTCACATGATAAACCCCTGTTAATACTTACTTGGGTCCAGCAGACATTAATGGGCAGCTTTCCTCAGTGCAGAAGTCTGTGATGGTCCCATACAGCATGTTGATCTGGTTAAAGAAGTCCACAGCTACGAGCACATCAAACAGCATTATAATACAAACCTATTCCAGCATCTTTAGCCATGTACGGTCTGAAATAATCATATTGTCAAGACCATATTGTTTTGTTCCAAACAATAACAACATAAATATCTACCCCTGCAGTTCCATAAACAAACCTCAAGGGGTTTGTGAAACCCCGCTCTAATTATATAGCAGAAGTTGGGTACACCCAATATTTCATGAGCTGCAGCAATTAGATGAAACCCTACACCCTAGCAACATCAGTGCTGCCAGAGTCTGAATTCAGCCATCTGTCCCTGCGGCTAATAATCTAAGAAAGCACCACTGTCTCTATTGTTAAAAACAGAAGAAGGCCAGGGGCTATGAACGAATCCAAGCGAACGTTGCAAAACTGACCTACAAACAGGCCTTATGAAATGGATGTTTTGTGGGAAGACCCCTTTAAACACAGAAGAGTCCTGATTTCGGGTGCACCTATTTTAAAGGGTTGTGATGTTAGCATTTGTAGACGGATAATATTTGTGAAAACATTGATATTATACATTTTTTTTAATATTAAGAGGAAATAGATTATACGTTTTGATTTTGGGAGCTATTTCTTTGAAGCCATGAAACTGAATGTGACAGATAAGTTTAGGCAGAGATGTGCTTGGCAGGAAGGATGCATGAGGTTTTATCTACAATAATTAAAGATGAACAAATGAAGAGTTCATTTGCAAAAACCGATAAACCCCACTTTAAAAAAAATGCTGTGCATTATTCTCCACATATAGCGTGATCTGATCCCAAAACACGTTCAAAAAAGCTGGTATTGTCCACTTTCAAGGCATCGAGAGTTCACGTTTTACTGCAGAAGCCAACAAGCGCCCTTGTTGTTTTTGAACAGAAGCCGATAAGTCCATTTTAGCGAATCAGCGCGCTGTATTCAGGTCAGGTGACTAGGCTACTTTCACTTTGAAAAGATGTGCTAGCTGAGAGGAGTTTCGTCAAAGCTGACAAAGTGATCGAGGATGGATAATTTCGATGAACTTGATGAACCTGTGATATCTTCTTCAGGGCGAAAAAGGAAGATAAAAGCTGAAACGTTTTCACGGAGCCTTGGAAAAGCAGCACGTTACATGGTGAGGGAAAAGCTCCGTGTATTGTGTGTAATCACATCCATACAGTTTATGATCACAACAACAACAACGTTTGTCAGGCATCTACATTGTCATCTGAGGAGATTACAAAGATTAAACGAGTGTTTTTTTAACTCTAAAACATGAAATGTGGAGTAATCTGCTTTTGCTATAAAACAAACTTTTAATATGTAGTAAAAAAAAAAAAAAAAAAATATTTGTTTAAATTATTACTTAAAGCTGCAGTCCGTAACTTTTTTGGTTAAAAATGATCCCAATTCAATATTTGAGCAAGTACATAACCAGCCAGTGTTCAAAACTATCCCATTACTTTAGCCCGATTCACCACAGTAAGCTTATAATGTTTTCTAATCTGAGTGGTACGGGTGGGCTTTTGCGGGAAATTCGAGCATGGCACTGCGTCATTACGTCATGTCTGTAAACATAAAGAAGTTGTCCCGGCTAGTAGGCTATGGCACGTGAGGATCCTGCAGGTGACGACTCGTTTATAGCCTTTTCTCACAGCAGCTAGAATAATTAAATGTCAAAAAAATCATTTTGATGATGGACTGTAATCCAGAAAGGATTATATGAAACACATGTGAATGAAATTAAATTATATTCCAGTTTTAAATGTGCTTCTGATTACAGATAGCCTGGGATTACACAAGATTTGTATTTTAAAGAAAACCAGTTCGAAGGGAGCATAGTTTGCTTTTTGGGTTAAAAGAATTTCTTAATATGAAATTCAAATGGTATGACAATTAGAGATTAGACTGTACAGAAATTGAAATCTACACGCTAATACACACTATACTCATAGTCACGCAATGCTGATGTTGTTAACATTAATAATTTGAGAATAAAGTATAACAATAATAATACTTTGCACGGTTTGATGTGATATGAGGTAACTGATCTTTAGATTTAATTACCATTGTTAGCGCAATTTATTGTAATACTTTTTTCCTCAGTTGGTCAGAACAAACGTGGCAGACTTGTTACTTACTTGTTAAGATGACAATATATGGTGAAAATTCTTATTTGGGTCATATATTCCAAGACATAGGCTAGAATCTGTGATTACTAAGTACAGGATTCACACCGGTATGGTGACTGACAGCTACACATACTCCTCAAAACATCAGAGTCATCTGCGCTGGAGCCGTGCCAGAGTACAACCCAAGCAATGAAGATAATTCCGCATGTAACTGCAATTCCAGGTTTTCAAACCGAGATGGCGACAAAGAGGCAACACTTCCGGACTGCAGCTTTAATCAAAACAACACAACTGCAGTTTCATTGATATTACTTGGAATGCGCATTTTTAAAAAAAAGTGACTTCTGAAAAAAATAAAAATGGAGTTATTGGTTTTTGCAAATGAACAATTCAAATATAGTTCTGTATACAATTAAGAACTAATTGCACTGTCATGTCATATGATTTCGTTTTACGCCTTTCTGAAATTTTGATTTAATATTTAAGACCTATATTCAATTAGGAACAAAAAAATAAAAACCTTTAAAGCCCCAGCAAATTTTCAGGCTTTTAGCACACGCTGAGGATGCAAACACAGGTTATTTTTTCCTAGATTTGAGTCACATGCTTACTGTTGACTGCCACCCATTCATTGAGGTCCTCTCCATCGGGCAGCATGACAGCCATGCGAAGGTTCCCGCTGCCCAGTGTGGCCTCTGCATGCTTCAGTAGCTCATACTGGTGTGAGCCCTCGGGAATGTTCTTCTTCGGCTTGAACGTCTTTGACGAGCGGCTTCCACTGTAGAACGGCAGAAGAGTAAGAATGCAGGATGTTCAGGCTTTAATGATTACTACAAACTTACACTGAGCCAAGAGATACTAAACTCAGTCAAGCAAACTTGCAAATCCCTAAACTTTTACATTTAGAAATTCACTTTACAAAAGTGAAAATATAAAAGGTGAATCTAAACCTCTGATAAACATGCCTTCTTTACAGTAGATTACAGAAACTACAATTACCTTTTTAATGCTGTAATGACATTTGCAATCCAGGGCATTTGATGAAATACTAAAAATGTATAGTGTCACAATATTAAACATATTCTTTCAACAGCTTTTTGTCTGAATTATTTGACTAAGACCAGATGTATACTACAGTTTTTCAAAAATAAATAATAAACACCACCACAATGCACATGTATCTATTAAAATTAAACTCTTGAAGAAGTGGAATTACATTTTAATAGAAAATTTAACGAGGTTAGCAGTGTATTTATATTCCAAAAACAACACAAACTCACATGGCTTTTACCCAGAATGCTTTTCTTTTTGCTTTTATTAAAGTATGTCATTCCAAAATGTGGCACCAATACTACTAAAAGCAGTTTCTGCCTTTATAAAACGCATAGACCTATGGATAAGCCAAATGGATAGTGAAACATTCTACATAGAGGTGTTCAAGACTTCATATACACATACAGTTAAAATCCCCAAAGCTTAACAACACCCAAGTGGCTCCATAAAACCCAGTATCCTCTGCGTTGATCCTACAAGCCTATGTGCATTTACTGGTCTATCAACACCTCAAAGTGAGCCTGTCTTCACCAATTCAACAGCTGCTCTGTTCAGTATGTCCACCTGTTCAGATACAAACAGGACAGAATTTGCACAGCAAACAACGAAAGGGACACTGGAAGTGATAAACAAATACAGGCAAACCGTCTAAAGCAGTGGTTCTCAACCGGTGGGGCGCGCCCCACTAGGGGGGCGCGAGATAACTTAAGACTATAAGTATATTTATATTCAATTCACTAATTTTATGATTAATACATTTAAAAAAATTAAATAAAAAAATAACAGCACCACCTCTCTTGTACGTAGGCTATTCTGTGATGTTATTCTTTGTTTCGGAGCAGCTCAAGCCGTTTCTCATCGC
>JAFVLL020028144.1:0-10424 GCA_021397915.2 Tor tambroides
ACTGAATAAATTCCTTCATGCGCATCGGAAAAGTCCTGTGAGTTTGTGCGATGGGACGGGATAACTGAGTAACCAGCGGACCGATCTCGTTCACAGCATCTGAAATGTTGTTTGGGTCGTTCTGAAATGCCTGAGTAAAGTCTGTCGTCTGTATAATTGTCTTAAATGACTGCGTTCCCAAATAACAGACATCCGCCTCAGAAAGCAGTGACTGCATTTATTGTGTTTATCTGCTCGCTCTGAGACACAAGTCATGTATCATATGTGCTATAGTAATAAATCTGACTGGTCTTGAAGTGTCTTGTTTGCGAGCGTGAGCTGCATTAGTGACTGACCTCCTGAATGAGAGCGAGACACACGTCATGAATCCTGCTCATGAGGACGTCAGGATGATACTGAGCCAAACTACGCAGGAAGTTCATCCCCTCGATCTTCTTCTCCCTTCATGAACAGAACATATTTACACTAACGACTTTACAAGAGGATCTGTCGATCTCTATTTGTGTGTGATGAATAGGGTTGGGTATTGTTTCTAGTTTCAATTCCAATAAGAATAAAAAAAAATAAAAAAATCCAATATAAAAAAAAAAAAAATTAAGTCAAACATTTATTCTGTGTCTTTTTACAAAGCATTCTGTTGCAACTGAATAACATGAGCAAAAATCAGCAGCCTACAGAACACTTAGGCCTACCATACCACAGCAGAAACAACTAGACTAATATAACTTTCAAATATTAAAGTGTTAAAGTCAAGTAAACAGCCAGTAATAACATAGGAACAAACAAATCAATTAGCAATAGCATAATAAATACAACTAAGCCTATAGAAACTGTAATTAAAAGTTTAAAAACACTGCATAGTTTTCTTTTCATAAAATATAGATGAATAAATTAAGTTATTAAATATATTCAGTCAAAATCAAGGAGTGATTTTCTTTAGTTCTTTGATTAACATTAGCGACAGGCAGTGTGTTTATTAGGCTGCTGTCTCTTTAACAGAAGACCTAAAAATACTCCAATACTGCGTTTTCTTTCTCATCTGTTTACGTTCACTTACAACAAAAACAGCTGTGTTTATGATGATATATAAAATACTATAGTAAACACTATAGTGTTTTTGAACCATACTATAGTAAAGTGTATTATACTGTATATATTATAGGTTTTACATCACTTTGTTAATGAATGCTACAGCATACTGTAGTATTAACTATACTGAACTAATAAACTGTAATAAATACTGTAGTATACTTGAGCTTTTAATACAGTAAACTGTTGTCTATTGTAGTATAATATACCCTATAGTTGTAGAAAACTTATAGACAGTATTGGGTAAAGTAATTTGTTTATATTACTACATTTGTTATATTACCACAGCAACTATAGAATTACCACAACATATTAATTCAAGTACTTTACTATAGAATGGTTCAAAAACACTATAGTATTTACTATAAATTTTTCATGACTGATGTAGTTTTCTGCATACTGGTCGATAAATATGAAAGAAGTCAGTTTCGGTGGAAATGCATGGAAAATTTTAAAATACATTAAAATGTGAACGCAGGAATCATTAAGCAGAATCACCTCTTATCTGGTTCTTGGAAATTTGGAACCGGTTCTAAATTGGAACTGGTTTTCGATACCCAACCCTATTGATGAACGAGCACACCTGTTTTAATGCTGAACACAGACTCACCAGTCGTCTGAGGCGATCAGTCTGAAGCTCTGCGTCAGCGCCAGCTCCGGTTTAGAGAACGGCCGCAGGTCTGCCTGATCCTGACCCTCTTTCTTCGGACTCCCAGTAATCAGCTCATCTGATGGACAAACATCAAACTTTATTATGATCACACACACCAAGACAAACCTCAGCGACAGACTGGTTATATCTGACATGACATTCATGAAGTCTGTAGAAGCTTTTATTGCGATGCATTTATGATAAACATAAGCGTGATCCCTGGGAACTGAAGCCATGACCTTGTTGACCTAGTTGAGATAGATCTACAATTTACTGACTAAAGGTGCGGTCACAATTTTTCAGGGAAAAAAGTCCATTTGTCAATAGTGTAATGATATATGAAGCATGGTCAGTTTCAAATCAAGCAGCTTTCTGTGGGTCAGTGCAGTGAATCTGCATGACTGATGTGGAAATCTTTTAGTTTCCTATTAAAATGACTGGATTTCACCCGTGAAAACTCACTAAAAAGCAGTAAATGTGAGCGAATTTAGTGTTAGCTTCCTGTAGCATCACTACCGTTCAAAAGTCTGGGGTCAGTAAGATTTTTCTGAAAGAAGCCTCTTCTGTTCACCAGGGCTGCATTTATTTGATCAAAAATACATTAAAAACAGTGACATTATTATGATTTAAAACAGCTGTTTTCTATGTGAATATCTGTTAAACTGTAATTTATTTCTGTGATGCGCAGCTGTATTTTCAGCATCATTACTCCAGTCTTCAGTGTCACATGATCTTCAGAAATCATTCTAATATGCTGATTTGCTGCTCAAGAAACATTTCTGATTATTATCAATGTTGAAAACAGTTGTGCTGCACAATATTTTTGTGGAAACCGTGATACATTTTATTTTTCAGGATTCACAGATGAATAGAAAGTTCAAAGAACAGCGTTTATTTGAAATAGAAATCTACTGTAACATTATAAATGCCTTTACTGTCACTTTTGATCAATCATTTGTCAAAATCAATCGATTTTGTGAGGTGTGTATTTTCTCTCTCACCGGAGCTGTGTGACGCAGGCGGTCTGGTCCGGTTCAGACTAGACACTCGTCTCAGTCGTGGCGCTGCGTTCCTATTGGGCGGGCTGGTTGGGGGGGCGGGCTGATGGGCGGGGCTTAGACACTTCACTGGATTCTGCGGTCCATTCGGGCTGGAGGGAGATTCATCAGAGAGCGACTCACATCCGTTCAGACTCACGTCTGGAAACACAAACACAGAGACGGTGAGGACAGAAACGACAGATGAGCGATGGCCGTCACTGCAGTTGACCTTTCACCTTTCACATCGTCGATGAGCACGCGGCGTCTCATTGGGTCCTGAGCCGGGGGCGTGTCCTGCATCTCTAGACGCCGCTGATGCATCTTGTCGCTCGCAAACTTGGAGAGTCTGACTCTCTCCTGTAACGCACACAGATCACGTGACTCAGCATCACAGCGAAGGCTCGACTTAAAGAATAAATCCTCTTCCAGAATAAAAATTCCCTGGTAATTTACTAACCCCTGTGTCATCCAAGACGTTCATGTCTTTCTTTCTTCAGTCGCAAATTAAGTTTTTTGAGGAACACATTCCAGGATTTTTCTCCATGTAGTGGACTTCAATGGTGGCTAATGATTTAAAAGTTCAAAATGCAGTTTCAACGCAGCTCCAAAGAGCTCTACATGATCCCAGCCGAGGATTAAGGGCATTATCTAGTGAAACGATCTGACATTTGGAGCTGCCACCATTGAAGTCCACTATATGGAGAAAAATCCTGGAATGTGTTCCTCAAAAAACTTAATGTCTTTGCGACTGAAGAAAGAAAGACATGAACATCTTGGATGATATGGGGGTGAGTAAATTACCAGGGAATTTTTATTCTGGAAGTGGACTCATCCTTTAACACCGTGGGCCTGTTTGAGACGCACCTGAGTGGCCGGCAGCTCCTCCGGTTCTGGACTGGTGTCAGACTCGACGAGTGCGCTGGTGAAGGTGCGTCCGTACACAACCGACGGAGGATCACGACCGCCTTTACCGGCCAAGTCGCCCTGCTCTGGAGAAGACGCCACACTGAGACGACTGGGCAGAACAGCTGAACCGAACACTCCTGCAGACATGAGGGAAGAAGACGAACGAGGGATGAGACTGTAGCTGTGCGCTAGATCAGCGGTCAGTAAAACAGCGGTGAACTGACCTCGTCCGATCACGCCCTCCGACATGTCACGAGCACACGACTTAGACACGCGCTGCTGAGATCCTGAGAGAAACACGGGACATTATTACATCAAAAACTATTCAACAGGACATCCTCAGACTATTTATACACTACTGATAAAAGACAAAAAAAATAATTACGATTTTAATGTTTGTGAAAGAAGTCGTGTTTTGATTTATTTGATCAAAAATGCAGTAGAAACAGTGAAATATCATTACAAAGTAAAATAGCTGCTTTCTACGTAAATATATAGTTAAATGTAATCGAACCGTGATACACTACCATTCAAAAGTCTGAGATAAGTAAAGTTTAATAACAAAACAATTCTTTTTTTCCCCAAAAGATGCATTAAATTGATTAAAAGTGCCAGTAAGGACATTTATGATGTTATAAAAGATTTCTATTTCAGATAAATGCTGTTCTTTTGAACTTTCTATTCATCTGTGAATCCTGAAAAATAAAATGCATCACAGTTTCCACAAAAATATTGTGCAGCACAACTGTGTTCAACATTGCTAATAATCAGAAATGTTTCTTGAGCAGCAAATCAGCATATTAGAATGATTTCTGAAGATCATGTGACACTGAAGACTGGAGTAATGATGCTGAAAATACAGCTGCAGATCACAGAAATAAATTACAGTTTAACACATATTCACATAGAAAACAGCTGTTTGAAATTACAATAATATTTCAAATTTTTACTGATTTTTGATCACACAAATGAGCAAAGAAATCTTTTAATTGGTCATGTATAAGTTTTACTGAATTCACCTCTAGCGGGTCTGAGAGCGCG
Organism: Tor tambroides; assembly: GCA_021397915.2. Classification (NCBI taxonomy): domain Eukaryota; kingdom Metazoa; phylum Chordata; class Actinopteri; order Cypriniformes; family Cyprinidae; genus Tor; species Tor tambroides. Next base: position 4,729 of record JAFVLL020028144.1, read on the forward strand.
GAGCGGCTCGCGGCCGGCGGCTCGGATCTGCAGTGATGATGATGATGATGTCATGTCGCAGGGCTTCTCCTCGTCTGGATCTAACGATCTGTTTGAGTAAACGAGTCTCTGACCGATCACACTCACATTCCCATCAGACAGACTCTTCTCCTGCTGCGTCACACCTGTAACACACACACAGAGGACATGTAACACACACCGTCTGACAGCAGGCACACAGCTGTGCTCGTGTGCTTCACATACACACCTTGAGCGCTGACGTCTGCTGTGACGTGTCTTCCTGATGACACTCGTGGTTTCACAGCAGAGTTCACAGGGCTAGAGTCAAGAAATAAACCAGAAGTGAGAATTAAAACTACTGTACAGCGTCTGTGAGCGCACACACACACACACAAAAACAAACAAAAACAACTTACACACACACACACAAACTCGAACACGGCTAGGGTTGGGTATCGTTTGAATTTTGTCAATTCCAATTCTTTTCAATTTCCAGTTTTGATTCCAATGTGATTAAATAAAAAGTGATATCAAACATATTTATTCTGTCTCTTGTTGCAAAACATTTATTTGCAAGCACAAAAATCAGCAGGCTACATAAAAACTTGACTTGTTTAAGAGCTGTTTGTATGCGAAATAGAGCTGCATGATTCTGGATACACTGCAAAAAATGATTTTCTTCTTTAGTATTTTGTCTTGTTTTCTAGTATAAATATCTACAAATTCTGGAATTAAGATGCGTTTACTTGACAAGTAAAATGACTTAAGATATTATGTCTTGTTTTATGAAAAAAATATCCAAATTTTGTTAGTTTTTGCTTCAAAAAAATAAAAATATCTGCCAGTAGAGCAAGAAAAATAATCTTGTCTAGCCTTTGAATTAAGATTATTTTTCTTACCCCATTGGCTGAAATGTTTGATTGTTTTAAGCAAAAACTAACAAAATTTGGATAATATTTTCAGAAAACAAAAGAACAAATGAGATTTCTGGTGGTGTAAACAATTTATTCTGAAGCAATATTTTTTCTGTGTTCTATCAGCTTTTACATTTATCTACATGTTTTTGATATTAACCTCAGGAGATTAAAAAAAGGTTAAAAAAAGGCCATTTTTTAAACCTTATTAAATGTATGCATTGTATTTCATGTCAAATTCTTACAACTGATCAATAGATTCAATGTACACTAAAGCTGTTACCAAACAAACTGAGAAATATTGAGAACAATATTGATGTATTCTCCTGGGTTTGCGTAGGTTTATAAATGATTTACCTTACAAATGAAATGGTGCACGCTGCATTCCCAGATGAGCGTTATAATAAACCCAAACTCACAGCAACATGCAGAGATGGAGTTTGAGATACTCCACACATTTAAATGATAAGAGTTTGTGTGGAGCAGCGTTTACTGTGAACGAAGCCGCTCACACACACACACACACACACACACGTATGTAACCTACACGCATGTAAATAATTGTACACGCATGTATTTGAACATTTAAGTGCAATAAAATGCAAAAGTCAATTTAGTATTCAAGCTTTTAGTGACAAGCAGCTTTATGGGCTTGTGCTTCGGCTGTGAAACGGAACTGAATTCTCTTTCATGGCTAACGGTTTAAAATCGCTTGAATGTTTAATCCTGTAAGGCTTAAAAACACTTGCAAATGTTAGTGAGGGCACAGCACTACAATATCACGTATGCACGATAGACACATTAATCCAAAATCTCTGTCAGTTTATCACCACCTCTAGGTTTGAGTGAATGATCTGGACTGGTTTACACCGGAGACGGAGCGACTGACCTGCTCTTGGTGCCGTTGGGGGACGGGGGCGAGTACAGGCTGCTCAGGCCGCTCTCGCTCAGAGGGCTGGTGACGGATGGAGACGTCTGCTCTGGAGAATCAGGAACCAGCTCCAGCTTCACCGCCGAGTCCGGACTGTCTGGATCCGGCTCAGAGCTGCTCGCGCTGACTTTGGCCCGTTTCTTAGCAGCGCTGTTCCTCAACGAGCGCAAGGAGTTCAGCATCTGAATGAACAACACACAACTCAGAGTCTGCTCACACACACTCACACTCTCTCACTCACACCCACACACCTCCTCGCGGTCCAGCAGCTCGTTCTCCGGCTCTCCTGCGCCGCTGCTGACCGACAGATCCAGGTGCAGGTTTCTGTCCAGGTGTTTGTCCTGCGATGAGGGTCTGCTGCTGTTTCGGCTCTGATGGACGGATGAGGCCCGTACGGCTCGAGGAGGCAGCGGAGAGCGTTTACTGGAGCTCACCTCACCTGTGACGTCAACAGAGGAGCTCGTTAACGAACAGCATGTGAAGAAATGGCATGGGAAATGCATGACATCATTTCCTTTTCAATGGCCATAATGAGCAGATGATAAACTGATGACTGATGCATGATTGTTACATTTTCTGTTTTGACATGTTGTAATATGATTATGGTTGTCAAGCAATTACAATTTTGAATCTAATTAATTACATGAATTAATAAAATTAATTGCACATCAATTTGATCAATTTGAAGTCATTATGTATTAGATGACAAAAGCATTGAATAAATATAACAAATAAGTAACTTTAGAAAGAAATATTTTGATTCAGCAATGAATAAATAATGATAATAAATAGGTATTAATGTTTCCTTTTCAAAAGTGAATACTGAAATATAAAATTATTTAAAAAAAAATAATAATAAAAAAAATAAATGATACTCTAAATACGACACCAAAAAATGCTGGTCTTAATGAGTGAGTCACTGAATCATTCATTCAACCAATTCATTCAAATGGCTGATTTGTTTCAGAAATTAGGCAAGTGACTGTCTTTATGAACGAGTCACTGAATCATTGACTCACTTGATTCACTCAGAAACATGGATTCATTCATGATGAATCACTGCTGTGTGTCACAGGCGCTCAACTGTTCTGCTGTGACTTTGTTTCAAACTATTGTTGTTAGCAAAATTGAACAAAAATGGACAATATTTACAATATTGTGTCTAAAAATGAACATAACATTAATTTTATTGAACTGTTACATCATATTTGCAATCATGCAGATATTGAGGAAATGCATTAAATACCTTAATCATTTAAACGTGCTATTTTTTCCTAAATTAATTGCACCAAAGTAACAGCCCCAAATATAATACAATAACTGAAGAAGTTTTGTGTTTGATTGCTTTTGTGTTTTTTCAGCTCTAAAGTGTATGTAGGCAGAACCGTGTGTTCTGACCAGAGCCGTCGCTCCTGCGATGAGGGCTGATGTCAGGTTTGTTGGGCCACGTGTTGGACATGGACAGCGAGGGGTCAGCGTGGTTTCGGCGCGGTAAGGTCGGGGTCAGCAGACTCCCTGTTAGCGCGGTCAGCGGGTACGAGGGCAGCAGAAACGAGCCCGGAGGTGTGGAGTTAGTCGGGAGGGAGAAAGTTCGCTCAACGCTGCCCGACAGAAAACGACTGGTCTTGGGCAAACCTGTGGAAGAAATTCACACTCAATATGTTCTGTTCAGTGATGAATGACAATGTGACAAACAAAACAATGACATAAGATCACACTTTAGTCCTCATAAGAGTTATCATCAACTAAAACTATTGAAAACATTTTTGTTGTTGCTGAAATAAAATAAAATATAAATGTGTGTCCCTGCAGCACAAAAGCAGTCTTAAGTAGCACAGGTATATTTGTAGCAATAGCCAACAATACATTGCATGGGTCAAAATTATTGATTTTTTATCTTTTATGCCAAAAATAATTAGGATATTAAATAAAGATCATGTTTCATGAAGATATTTTGTACATTTCATACTGTAAATATATCAAAACTTCATTTTTGATTAGTAATATGCATTGCTAAGAACTTCATCTGAACAACTTTAAAGGAGATTTTCTCAATATTTAGATTTTTTTGCACCCTCAGATTCCAGATTTTCAGATATTGTCCGATCCTAACAAACCATACACCAATGGAAAGCTTATTTATTCAGCTTTCAGATGATATATAAATCTCAATTTCTTATAATTGACCCTTATGGCTGATTTTGTGGTCCAGGGTCACACATCAGATGAAAACCTTATTAAACTGAACAAAAATTTTAAATGTTGCTGTGACAACTAACTGGCTCAGGCACTAAAATTACTAACTAAATATGAAAAAAATAAAAAATTAAAATAAATTATTTATATATAATATAAATATTTTTAAGATAAAATAAATAAATAAATTATTTATAAAACATTAATATAAAAATTACTAAAATGTAAAAATGTTTAACTAAAATTAAAAAAGATAATATAAAAATAAAAGTTAAATATATTAATAAAAACTCTAATAATAAATTAATAATGCTAAAGTACCACTGGTTCTAATTCATTATGTTTCCCAAGCTGTGCCACCAACTTTGCAGAGAAACCTTTAATAAAATCACATTAAACTGTCATCTGAACATATTTATAAAAAGCCGTCACCTTTCTCAGACTCAGAGGGATTGGCCGCTTTGAAAATGTCGGGATCTGAGTCCAAACTCCCGCTGCGGCGCAGTCGACCGAGAGACCTGCGGGTCCGGCCTGGAGACAGGAAAGGTTCTGATGGACCTGGACCAGAACAGAAGACACTACAGTTATCTGAGCCTTCACCGGATCTGTGTGCTTCACACAATGACTTCAGTGGATAACATTAATGTTACTATCACTATATTATTGTTAAGGGTTATTGATGCTTTAATAAAATCAATTCTAGCACTCCAATCGCTTCATATAATAAATTCAACACGAGGCCTCTGAGTAACAGAGCTGCTGTGGTTCATGAGCTCAAACGGTCTCTCTGTCTGCACTCAAGACAAGACTAAAGAGCGTTCTTACTGTATTTGGCTCCAGGGTCCTGACGGAGTCTCATGGATGAGGACGGATCTTCACTGCTAACCTGCTGGAATAAACATATAACTTCAATCAGTCTGAGACAAAACAACATACATTCATCATGTCGGATGTTTCCGATCAAAACCACACGAGACCTTCATCACACCGAGATCTCAAGGACTGAAAGCCAGTGATCCACATCGACACACTCAACAGGAGCACTTAGAAACGGCTTGGAAAATGCTTGAAAACCAACTCAACAGGCATGACACTGCTGCTCTTCCTCAGTATTCCTGTCTTGTTTTCCAGCTAAACATTCTTAAATCAAGATACATTCACTGGAGATTCACAATGAATGAAGATTAAAAGAGAAATTGATCAAAATGAAGTGTTTACGCTTAAAATGAGAACAAATATCTGGTAATGGAATCAGAAAAATTCTACTTATTTTCCTTTTGAATTAAGATGATTTTTCTCACTCTATTGGCAGATTTTGTTCTTGTTTTAACTTGATCGTTTTCCCTTCATATCTTCTCTGATTTTGCTTCTCCAGTAATTGTATCTTGATTTAAGAATCTTTAGATATTAGCACTGGAAAACAAGCCAGTTTTCAGTCTGTTCAAACACTCATTTGACAAACATTGTCAAACAAACAAGTCTCCATGTGCTGCTGGTGTTTGTTCGTCTCTCACCTGAAGTCTTGCAGTGTGTGAGTGTTGCTAGGAAACACAGCCGGATCACTGACACACACACACACACACACACACACACACTGAATCACGTCATGAGAGGCGTTCTGATGGTCACACACACAGTTAAACTAGTTAGTCCTT
>JAFVLL020028149.1:0-51599 GCA_021397915.2 Tor tambroides
AAAGCAAAGGCTGACTGTAAGGTCATTAGAGCCAGATCAATAATGCAAATGAACAGACAGTTGCAACAGCAAGTGTGACAGACCATTTTAGATGAGCACCACTTTGAACCTATTAGATCAGCACAGAGACAGCTCCCTTGGGAAATACAGCTTTAAGGAGATTTTATTTTGGTTTGCATTTATTCATGCATTTATTTATTAGAATTTGAAGGTATGAGATGGAAAGAATGAATGTGTTTCTTTATTCTAGCCGCAATGCTCATTACACCTAATGTGCAGTTAATACTGTTACAACGGCTAAATGAATAAATGTAAATATAGTTTCTCCAAAAGTTAATTTAATGCACTTTTTGAAGTCTCCCTAATAGACATTTGTGTCAGTTTGAGTTTTTACTCTTTATATAAAATATAAGTATTATATATATATATATATATATATATATATATATATATACACACACACACACACACACACACACAACCATAGCACCTTTTTATATATTTTCAGACAATCTTGTCATCAACGGCTAAATATTTGTTATAATATTTGTTGTATTTGTTTGAATTATTTGTATTTGTATAATTATATAAGTTCCCTAATGAACATAATCTGTGTACATTTGAATACAAATATATTGTATAAGTGTGTGTGTGTGTGTGTGTGTGTGTGTGTTTATTTATTTATTTAGTTTAATTAAGGAAAATATAAACGTATGCATTTATTTATTTATTTATTTATTTGTGTATTTATTTATTTTTTTACTTGTTTCATTTTATATTTTCAGATAATCTTTTCATCAACTAAAATATTTGTTTATTATTATTATTATTATTATTAAAGTTTCTGAAATTTTTTTACTAAGTTAATTTAATGCCCTTCTTTGAAATCTGTCTACTGAACATCTGTGTCAGTGAGTTTTTACCCTTAGATGGCAGTCCTGGGTTGTGTTTGGCACTCTGCATGACTGATGACTTGTTTTATAGATGTTTCCTTACAACATTTCTTTTCCCTCTAAAATTTCCCTCAGAAAGTGACACTAGTTTGATTAAGTGCTCATCATAAAAGACACATTTTGGAAATGATTAGACCTATTGCTGAAAACAATAAAAAACATAAAGTTTTAATGGCCTCATAAAAATACATGATATCTGGTGGGCCAGTCAGGTGAAATGCTGACTATGCTTAAATTAGATTCCCCAGGGCACGAAATATAGCACACTTAAGTGAGCATTTATGTATGATTCGGCTTCAAGAAATTTATTGATTATTCCCTCCAATGTCGTGCCTCAACACGCAGCACTTTACGCTCTCATTCACAGGTTGCGTGTGGATTTTCTGTTGTGTCAGCTTGAAGAAATAATGCATGAAAGGAGATGTAATTGTAATTACTTGCCACTTAATTAATAGCATTCTGTTCCCAATCTTCACAAGCTCATTTACTCAGCATGCAATACTTTCATCAAAGCTGGACTTTCATCTTTTTACAATTTCAACCCATTTTACTTCTGTTATGTAAGATTGATTGATTTTATCCATCTGGAAATAAGTGGACTCATGAAAGCAGGCTTAGTAAAATGTTCCTTGAGCTCAACTATGAGAAGGATGTTCTGTTGACATCATCCCTTGGCTGGAGGAAATGTGGACTCCCCAATGTTAGGACATCAGTGCTTATTGGCATGGAAAAGCTTCCTAGTTTGCTAGTTTTTCGCATTGACAGTGAGTGGTGGATGGCTTGCCAGGAGTGGTGGGCGAAAGTTTGGCTTCCTCTCAGAAACGTGGCGTCGACATCAAATCGTCCGCCATCTGTTATCAATGTCATCAGTATTAGATGTTTCTATGTAAGCATCATGCTTCCATTAAAATTCTAAGTACAAGTTTAACGTTTCCACTGCCATTATCAGACTAATAGACATCATGAAATACAGGTGGCAAACTAGAAGGCCACATTGTGGCTTAAACTTCATGGTATGGTATTCAAGTATACGAAGTATAAACTTCAAGTATATGTAATAGACAGCAATTCCCAAAAACAATGTAAGGTGTAAACTCACAGTTATGAGGAAAAAAAGTCTAAATTGTGAGATAAAAAGTTGCAATTATGTTTTTTTTTTCTTTTCTTTTTTTTATAATGTGGCGGAAACAAAAACAAGATTCTAAGAAACAAAGGTCAGAATTGTGATATAAAAGGTCGCAAGTACCTTTTTTATTCTGTGGTGGAGAAAAAAACAGAATTGCGAGATGTAAACTTAGAATTTTGAGGAAAAAAAAGTAAAAATTGTGAGATGTAACTTGCTATTACAATTTTATAATCTGCAATTGTGACATAACTGAGAATTCTAAGAAAAAAAAGGACTGAATTGTAACATAAAAAGTCACAAGTACCTTTTTTATTTTTATTCTGTGGCAGGGGACAAAAAAAACAAAATTGTGAGGTGCAAACTTAGAATTTTGAGGGAAAAAAGCAAAAATTGTGAGACGTAACTTAATATTACAAGTTTATTACAAGTTTATTACATTATTGCTATTACAAGGGGCAGTTGTGGCCTAATGGATAGAGAGTTGGACTTGTAACCTGAAGGTCGTGGGTTTGAGTTTCAGGTCCGGCAGGGATTGTAGGTGGGGGGAGTGATTAACCAGCACTCTCTTCACCCTCAATACCAAGACTGAGGTGAGACCCTTGAGCAAGGCACCGAACCACCAACTGCTCCCCGGGCGCTGCAGCATTGGCTGCCCACTGCTCCGGGTGTATGTTCACTACTGTGTGCATGCACTTGGATGGGTTAAATGCAGAGCACAAATTCCGAGTATGGGTCACCATACTTGGCCACACACCACTTCCCTTTCCCCTTTCCCTTTATAACATGCAATTGTGACATAACTGAGATTTCTAAGAAAAAAGGTCAGAAAAACTTTTTGAAACAAAAAGTCACAAGTAGCTTTTTTATTTTTATTCTATGGCAGGGAAAAACAGGATTGCAAGATGTAAACTCAGAATTCAGAGGACAAAAGTAAAAATTGTGAGATGTAAACTTGTTTATAACCTGCAATTGTGATATAATTCTGAGAATTCTAAGGAAAAAAAGGACAGAGTTGTAACATAAAAAGTCGCAAGTACCTTTATTATTTTTATTCTATGGTGGGGAAAAAACAGGATTGTGAGATGTAAACTCAGAATTCAGAGGACAAAAGTAAAAATTGTGAGACATAAACTTGCCATTACAAGTTTATAACCTGTAATTGTGACATAATTCTGAGAATTCTAAGAAAAAAAGGTCCGAATTGTAACAAAAATTCACAAGTACCTTTTTATTTTTATTCTATGGCAGGGAAAAAAAACAGAATTACGAGATGTAAACTTAGAATTTTGAGGAAAAAAGTAAAAATTGTGAGACATAAACTTGCTATTGCAATTTTATAATCTGCAATTGTGACATAATTCTGGGAATTCTAAGAAAAAAAAAAGGTCCGTATTGTAACATAAAGAGTCGCAAGTACCTTTGTATTTTTATTCTATGGCAGAGGAAAAAAACAGAATTGTGGAATGTAAACTTAGAATTTTGAGGAAAAAAAGTAAAAATAACAAGATTTAAGCTTGCAGTTGTTGAAAAAATTTACAAGTCACAAATTAACTTTTTTAGTACATGGAAGAAACAAGCTTCCATAATTCATAATTTTTACTTCCAAAAACAATTTTTACAGTAAAATTACATGCATTGTTTTGGTAAATATATTGTTTTGCTGTATATGATAAAGTAACATACAGGTTTTTATTGTAAAATTTTTACACTTTTTTATGTGCTAAAGAATTTTATTGTATATTTGTGAGCTTTTTGTTTGTATTTCATCAAAGTGAATCACAGCATAGGCTGTGTCAGCAGACTGTATCGATAAACAATGCATCCCCAAAAGTAATTCTTGTAAATGTAATTGCCTTTGATTTTTACAAGTGATAGCTACAGTATTCCATTGTATTACAGTTCTTCCAAACTATAAGGTGTGACAATGATACAGTATCATTATAGAACAACCTAATGGCATTTCAAACATTCATTTTTAAGTAATTATAAACGCCAGAAAGTGAATATGTGATGAATACAGAGGGCCTGTTTTGCACGAGCTCCACTGACTGCCTTTGAAGGAGATTTTAACAGTGACTAACAGGAACCCTGCACTGAGCTTGGTGTTTGGCTCATAGTCTTCCTGTTTACCTTGATAACTGTCATTCTGTGGTATAAACGTGTGAGAATACGTGTCTGTATGTCTACGATTGAACTTGTCAGTTTTTCTGTGCCCATCTGAGACTGTTTTTGTGCACAGTAATACTCATAGTAAGTTACAGTTACTCCAACATCTCAACAAAACAAACGGCAAACGATCCTGCCACCTACAATTTGAAGTAGGAAACTGAGAAACCTCAAGTAAAGTGTCTGCTGTGGACTGAAACTGCTTTTTCATTGTTCAGTGAATGAGTAAAAAATGTTGTTGAAACCTCAGTACCCCATAACCCGATGAGTCAACAGTTTTAGTGTAGTGTTGACCTCCATTCTCTACAACTCACTTCTCAAACAGGACTGAAAGAGGATGTATGACTAAGAATGATAACTGACAAATTGACAGTTGTAAACGAATAGAGATTATACTTTAAGTGACAGGGACTGAAAAGCTGTTTTGACTAATTCTACCCAATGAGAATGATTTTTCCATTATATTTAATCTGTTAATCTAATAATTTAATAGCATTTTGAAGAATAATATTTAAAACACAATTATTTTAATAGGACCAATCTAGTTTCTCTAATCCTATGACTTTGGTTTCCACGGCTGGCAGTAAAATGTCATCAACATGTAAATGGAAACTTTTGTGGCATGTCTTTTTTCAAATACAAACAACTAATCATCTTATTATAATCTCGTTATCATAAAATCATTACAGGTTGTCACACCAAAACATACTGGAAAAAGATGCTATATCACATCTATGACCATAATAAATGGTCATGAGATTTATTTTTGAAGTAATGATCTAAAAATGTAGTGTAGACAAGCAGTTTGTGGGTTATTCAAAGCTTGACTATTTCGGGGTTTGGGGTGAGGAGCGCGCACACACATTCACACACTTCTTTGGCAGCTGCCTATGACCTCTTCTGCCCCACAGTCTAACAGATTCAACCACACACACACCCTGGCACAGTGTTTTTGCTCCAGTTGCCTTCTTTAATGACTTCAACATGGGCCTGCCAATATTTTTTATTTTAGCAATGGTTTTGCATCTTGCTCACAGCAGGGACATGCAAGGTAGGTTCATATTGTCTCAGGTTTAATTCTTTTTGCTTAATTTGATCAGACGGTGCTGTTGTGTTTTTCTGGCCCTTTTGAATAGCTTGCATATTTTCTGGTAGGCTAGAACAGACAGATTTTGGATTAATTAATGTGAATTAAATGCATATGGTTAAAAATGTAAACACAATCTGTGCATTTCATTTGAGTCTAACTTTGCTTACACTGAGAATGCATTTCCTGAGAAAAGGGAAGGAATGAGAATTTCTGGCAGGCTTTGCAATTGTGCATAATAAATATTGTTATTATTTCTTAAAATTAGCCTGTTGTTTAAATCCTTGCTACTGTTATTTTGAGATTTTTTGAGTATTTTGAGAATGTGATGATAATCATAATGATAAAATCTGTTGCTCATTGAGAAGAGCTGCACGCAATGAATGAAGATTCTTTCACAAATTCTGCTTTAGGCATTTCTACTTTCCATCCTTATTTGAGAAAAACATTTAAATACTTAACCTTTCATTCTGAAACCAATAAATGCTTGGGCATGGAAACAATCAAATCTGCCTTGTATTTATTTGGTAGTACTGATGAAATTAGATCCCTAGAAAAGATTAAATTCTTTAACAAAGAAATTGTATCAGTAGACATACAGTAGCAATGAAGAATGTAAGATGCCTTTTTTGTATGGCAACAAAAAAAAATGCTTATTGCAATTGTGTGTTTTTCTGGCTTTTATTTATTTATTTTTCTTGCTCAAGCCATTATTGTAAGATTTGTAACATCATCAAATCATAGTAATGACGCATTCAACAGCTGTGATTTTGAACACAGAATTGTTTGCATGTAATCAGTTAAATGACGTACAGTGGTATGTGTGTGGTTTACAGCAGCACGCAACATGTGTGTAAAAGAGCTGTGTTGGAAAAATCTTGTCACATGACTGAAAAACAAAAAACATCTGCTTCCTTTTGTGCAAAGCAGCTCAATTTCCATCCTAGACTCTATGCACACTGCATGTGATGTCACTTTGGTTATTAGGGCCAAATGCATATTCTTTGAACATTGTAAGCAATATTGCCTATGTAATACATTTTTAAGATTATATTTTAGCTTTTCTAAACAGTGAAAATTGTGAATGGTCCTTACAGTTCACCCAGAATTAAAATTCTGTCATCATTTATTTACCCTGATGTCATTTCAAATCCTGGCTGACTTTATTTTGTTCTTTCTTCCTTGGAACACAAATGGAGATATTTTGAATAATGTTCTGGCCTCTCTTTTCCATCACAATGAATGGGGACTGCATGCAAAACGGATGCAGAAACACCATAAAAGTAGCTGACCATAAAAGTTGCATGAAATACTTTTTAATTATTATTTCAGTGCTTTTTGTTATTTTGGAATTTGACAGGCCCAGTCCCCATTAACTTTAATTATGGAAAAGAGCAGCCAGGACATTCTTCAAAATCCCTCTTTTGCCTCCCACAAGGAAAAAAAGTCTTTCAGGTTTGGAACCACAAGAGGGTGAATAAATAATGACAGAATTTCTATTTAAACGCTCCTTTTAAGAAAGTGGTTTCTTAATTTACTTTGGGTTACATAATGTGTGCCCTTCAGGATTAATTTCACAAAATGTTAGGGAGTGTTAAATGGACATGTCAAGAAATCCTTTTGTTGGCCGCCCTATCACAATGAAGAAATCTGTCAGAGTTTATTAAGAGTGCCAAGTGCTGACACTTCCCCCGACTAAGCTTAAATATGTGGGGTTAGAAGGGGGCACAATGGACGTAAACAACAAATAAAATTAGTTGTTGCCATAATGATTACTGTAGTGGACTATGTCATTAAATCTTAGAGTAATATTCGTCCCTCTCTCTTTTTTATAGATTCGGAGACCAAAGACTTGGTTCTTGACCAAACAGTGACAGGGATTTTGGGGGAGGAGGTCTACTTGCGCTGTCTGTACACTGGACAAAGTAGCATCGTGTCCTCCACCTGGAACCGTATTGATTCTTCAAACAAGGCAAAGAAAATGGCAGGCTACAAATCCAGTGACAAGCCTTTCAAAAGAGAAAACTTTGACATCCCGCTATCAATTACAAACCTTACCGTAAAGGTGAACGTGACAAGTTTTGATCAAGAGGGAGAATACACATGTGCCTTTGACTCTGATGAGGATGAAACAAAGGACACCATGTTTCTCAGCGTCATTGGTGAGTATGCAAAAAAGGTATTTCCTCCAGAAAAAAAGGTCTTATGGGATTGAAATTATATGAAGAATGAGTAAATTATGGCAAATTCATCAATACTTCTGTTTTGTCTCTAAGCTCGGCCTGTTGTTGGCATAACTGTGAAGGAGGAAGTTGTGAATAGGACTCTCTACAACGCTGTCACTTGCTCTGCCTCCGGTGCCAAGCCTGAGGCTGTGATTAGATGGGAGATCTCTGGTGCCCTTCCAAAAGACGACATCTTCTCTGTGAACATGATTAATCCGGTTCATCCCAATGGCACAACCAGTTCAATCAGTGTACTTCGCTTCCCTCTAATTATGAATAATGAGAGCACAGTTACCTGTGTGGTTGAGCATCCAGCTTTTACTGAACCCAAAAGAGCCAACATAGAGGTGGACACATTTGGTAAGTGATAGCCAGAGAGTGCAAGACAACTTAAGTTACTTTTCTGTTCTTTTGCATAGGCTAAGTTTGTACCGGATGAAACCTAAAACACAGAACTAAGAAGTCAAGTTGGTATTCTCCTATTGTCTGCTCTTTGCGCCAAGGTTGCAAGTGTTTCCTGTGGTACCGTCACATTTTAGCAGCTGTCTGACCACAAATGTAACATACTGTGAAGATACAGTATTGATATGTTCCTTGTAGAATACAAAAGCTGCAAAATTGTGAAGCATAAACATCAGTAGTTCTGTATTTTTTATCATTTATTATAGAACATAATATATTAAAAATGGCTGCTAAGCAAACTTATGAATACTGGTGAACTCAGCAAGAATTATGCAAATCGAAAACAATACCAGCCCAAAAATGTAGTTCTGAATATAATTTGCACAGTGCAGTTCTTAATCTTGCAAACCTGTGAGGATCTTAGGTTATTGAAGATGCAGCAGACTACTACAATCTAGCATACTTTTTGTAACCAACTGCTATCCAGGCTTTTTAAATGCTCAAAGTGTCCCACATCTTGATATACGCCCGGTTACAAGGCTGTTCTCCGTCATTTATTCAATTACTGCAGCCATGATTGATAGAAAATCTACATAAACATCTCTTATTAAAATTTAGTTTACCTCAGTAATAGTGCAAGGCAGACTTGTAACTTTTGTATATAAGACACTTCTGGCTGAAATGAATGACAACTGCGTAATTTAAATACTAAATTATATTGCAGGTGGTTAACGAACAGGTTTTTGCACTCCGAACACTACAATTGGCGCAACAGCTTAGTGAATTCACCTTGCATCTTGTCTTGAATCATTGAATCATGACATCTAAATCAAGTGTCTTTCATTCACTGAGAAAGTACCTTGCTTGGAGCTATAGTTAGCATCTCCAACAGCTTGGTAAACAGACAGAGCAGCTGTTTAAACTTCTTTAAACTCAAATGTATGCTTGTTTAACCTTAAGATTAAACTCACAGATACTCTTCTCAGTTTTCTAAGAAGAACAGTCTCTTTGTCATGAACTTCCCCTGTTCTTATTGGCACTTTTCTTCTTTTTAACAGCTTCTCCTGTTATAAGCATGGAGACCGTCCTGGTCCAAGAAGGAGGAGAAGACTTTCAAGAGGTCATCTGTACAGCAACAGGAGGGAGGCCACATCCAAATATCACATGGATACTGCCTGAATTCAAAAACACGCCACCTTTACAGAGAAATGTCTCCAAACCAGATTCAGTTAAAAGTTCATATCGGTTCCCATCAGATCCTTATGAAGGAGAAAGTATCTCTTGCGTCTTTAGCTACGCGTTTCTCCCATTCATAAACACAAGGACAATCACTTTGCCAATTTTCTGTGAGTACCAGCACTATTTAAACTGAATAGATGCACATATGTAGAATATTTGAAGCTCTTTCTTATTTGTAAAACGTTTTTCCATCTAGATCTTTCCTCACTTCAGCTGAAGAACCTTGATTATGCCACTAACAGTGAGAATCAGACTTCACTGGCGCTTGTGGAGGGGGACACGGACATTACAATCAGGATGGATGTTTTGGGCAATGTACCAATTTATAAAGTGAAATGTTCCAGGTAAGATGTAGTAATATCATCCCTGAAGGCTTTGAATATAACTGTAAATGATAATAAAAATGAACACTGATACAACAGTACAACAATACTGTCAGTTTCATCCACCAATAAATATTAAAATATTGGGTTGTAGTGTGTTGACTACAGAATAAAGACACTGAGACAAGTTGTAAAAAGCTTGCTTTGCACTTTGTATCACTTAATCAAGGGAAGGCCAACCACTACCTGAGGATGTGGATGTGGTTGGCAACGATCTCTTTATCAAAGGACCTGTTGATCTGCATCTTGCTGGACAATATCTCTGTCAGGCCTCTTACCGTAGACATCAAGTTTCCTTGCAGTTCACAATTGAAGTAAATCCAAAAGTCCTACTGCCAGGTACTATATTTACTGTCCTAATATCTATGTATCAGACTGTATTGACATTCTTACACTCTACAACTAAAAATTGTAAACTAGAGTGTAAATGTGATTTGTTTTTATTTTCAGTGACTTTCCCCCCAAACATCAGTGTGAATTTAATAGAGAATTCTGACTACATTCACATTGAGTGTTTGGCCTCTAATGCTGTTCCTGCTGCAAATGTGTCCTGGGTTCTTCCAAAAGAGATTAATAGTACAATTCAGTCTGAAGACACACACTATAATGGATCTCATTCTGTCAGAAGTGTGTTGACTGTGCCTAGCTGCATGACCCGCAAATATGTAATTGAGTGCGTAGTCGACCATCCTCACTTCATGGAGGAAGATAGGCTGCGGATTGCTCTTCCTGTGTGTGGTAAGACATTGTTGGATGGATGGATGGAACAACAGATGAATGGATAGGTTGACAAATGGATGGATGGATGGATGGATGGATGCATGAATGCATGGATGGATGGATGGTTCAGTGATGACGATAACAGAATGATGGATGGATGGATGGATGGATGGATGGATGAATAGTACAATGATGATGATAATAGAATGATGGATGAATGGATGGATGCATGCATGCATGCATGGGTGGAAAGTACAATGATGATAATAATAAAACAGTGGATGGATGGATGGATGGATGGAATAATAGATGGATAGATAATAGATGGATGGATAGGTTGACGAATGGATGGATGCATGCTTGGATGGATGCATAGTACAATAATGATGATAATAGAACGTTGGGTGGGTGGATGAATGGACGGCTGGATGGATGGATCGATAGAACAATGGATGGATGAATGGATGAATAGATAAGGTGGATGAATAGATGCATGAATGAACAACAGATGGATGCATGCATGCAAGTATGGATAGAACTGTGGATGGATGGATAGAACAATGGATGTTGAATGGATGAATATATGCATGAATGAAAAATAGAAGGATGGATGCATGCATGGATGGATGGAACAATGGATGGATGGTTGATTGATAGAAGGATAATGGATGGATGGATGGATGGATGGATGGATGGATGGATGGGTTGGCAAATCGATGGATGCATGCATGGATGGATGGATGGATGATGGATCAATAGAACAATGGATGGATGAATGGATGAATAGATAAGGTGGATGAATAGATTCATGGATGAACAACAGATGGATGGATGCATGCATGTATGGATAGAACGATGGATGGATGGATAGAACAATGGATGTTGAATGGATGAATAGATGCATGAATAAAAAATAGATGGATGTATAAGTGAATGAATAGATAGGTGGATGCATGATACAACAATGGATGGATGGTTGATGGATAGAAGGATAATGGATAGATGTATGAATAGATTGGTAGATGGATAGATGGATGCATG
Organism: Tor tambroides; assembly: GCA_021397915.2. Lineage (NCBI taxonomy): Eukaryota > Metazoa > Chordata > Actinopteri > Cypriniformes > Cyprinidae > Tor > Tor tambroides. The sequence goes on from JAFVLL020028149.1 coordinate 11,343, forward strand.
GATGGATATATAGAACAATAGATGGTTGACAAAATGATGGATGTTGGATGGATGGATGAATAGATAGAACAATGGATGGATGGATGATGATGATAGAAGGATAGATAATGGATGGATGCGTTGATGGGTAGATGGATGGAGGTATGAATGGATGGATGGATGCTGTTAACATAAGCAACTCACTAGGTTTTAAAACACAGCTATCGATCAAACATTCTGACATGTATTTTATGTTTTTTGGTTGCAGCACCACCGAATATTACCCTGCAGTCTAGTGTTGAATGGGACAGTGGCGTTGCATACGCATCACTGGTGTGTTCAGTGCAGAGCCAGAACCCAGCAGCGGCCATCACCTGGGCTATAGAGCGCAATGGCACTGATATTAGCTCTAGTGAATTTGTAATGACTCAGTCTGAGTTTCAGCAGAGTCATATGGTTGTTGCTCAAAGCGCTGCACGTATTCCTATTTACTCACATGCCGGATGCACCGTGACCTGTGTGGTTGAGCATCGAGGGTTAGAGAAACCAGAGAACAAGAGCATTGTCCTCCCATTCTTAGGTAAGTTTTATTATTACATTAACCCCAAAAGTAGTTTGACGCTTGAGCCAGACTTAGAAATGTATGAAAGCAGCTGCTTTTACAAAATCGACACATCAAGTAATGAAAATCTCTTTGCTTTTAGGGCCATCTGTAAGCCGTGTGTTTCTGGGTGAAGAGAGATACACTCATATTTGGCATGCTGTGTGTGAATACAGTGGTGATGGGGTGAAACCCAACATCTCCTGGGTCTTTCCTGATGAAGACACTGTAATTCAGGCGACTGCTGAGTCCAGATATGATGGAATTAAAGTAGAAGTCAATTTAACTCGTGAATTTCAACTGAGTGAGTTTGAGGCGAAAGATCTGATATGCCTGATCCAGGACAAGCTCGGCAGGGATGAAAGACGGATGATACGTGTTCCAAAATACTGTAAGCATTTCTCGACTCGAAAATATTGACTGCCATGATTTCTAGCTCTTCATTCAGTATTTGCTGAATGCAATCTGCTTTTTCTTTCACTTAGCTATCTCATCTATTGAGGTTTTAAACAAAACCACACTTGTTCGTAGAAGTCATGGTCAGAATGAGCATCGTTTAGCATTGCAAGAAAACCTGTCGAATCAGAAGATACTTCTCAGAGCCCATGGCAATGCTCCGTCATACAAGACAATTTGTTACAGGTATGTTGAATCATGCATGCTTAAATATGACACAACATACTCAAGAATTCAATGTTACAGAAAAACGTCATGACCGTCTCACGGCCTGTTGTACAGTTCCACAGCACTCTCAGTACCTAAATGCAGCACATTGATTTTTCTTTCATTTCAGACACCCAAAGGGATAAATAGAGAAGACAAAGTCTAGTTAAAGGTTTCACATTAATTTTACTGTATGAGGCTGTGAAGTTCTAAAGGATTCCTTTGCTTGACAAAAAAAGGTGGTGCCCTGTACTACTCTTACCACCAGAATTATTGAACTAAAACTAAAAAAGGCAACATTTGTCATTTTTGTTTAGTTTAACTAAAATTTAGTTTAACTTAAATTAATTAAAATAAATAAAAATGTATAAAAATATATAGACATATTGAAATACCAATAAAAATGACAAAAACAACAACACTACTAAAATTCTAAAGTAAAAATAATATATAAAAATATTCTAAATATTAACAAAAACTGTAATAGCTATAATTATGCTGCTTAGCCCAGTAAAGATCCCTTAAATTCATCATTCTATAAGAGCACATAGTGTCTCACAGGGGCTGTTTACCCCCAAATTAATATTCTGTCATCATTTATTCATCCTCATCTTGTCTCAAACCTTAATGACTTTGTTTCTTCTGTGGAACACAAAAGGAGTTATTCAGCAGAATGTTCATTCTGCTCTTTTCCATACATTGTGAATGGTGAGAGATGCTGTCAAGCTCCAACAGTTTGGTTATTGTTAACTAAAACTAAGCTATGAAAAACCATTTATATTCATTGAAATAAAGCTAAAATAAAAATATAAATATTAGATAAAACACTTAAACTTGAAAATTAGAAATGCTAACTGCAGATAATGAAATGAAATAAGTTTGAATTGAAATACTAAAACTACTAAAACTAGTAAATAGTAATAGTAAAAATAAAAATAAATTAAAGCTAAATAGAAATATTTAAAAACTAATAAAAATGCCAAAACCACAACAAAAATACTAAAACAAACTAAAATTAAGATGCAAACTTAGTTTTTGAAAAAAGTCACACTTTTTGTGAAAGAAAGAAAGTCTTGAGTAAATTATGACAATTTTCATTTGTGTGTGAACTATCCCTTTAACTTTTCAGACATTCATTGTAATGTTGTTTTGTTTGAGCTAATTTCTGACACATTGACCAAAACTCTTCCAAATCTTCCATCTATCAGTTTCTAGAGAACAAAATACTTCTTTAAAAGTTGTTATTTAAGACATGCCTCTGAATTTTTCTCATCCTAGGGAGGACGGGTCAGCAGCTGACACAGTAGGCATGGCATTAGTTTTTACAGAACCAGTGTCTGAACTGGATGCAGGATTGTACATATGCCATGTCTCATACCACCACCACGCAGCTAAGATCTTCATTCGGGTGGATGTAACTAGTGAAGAGACTCAACACAGTGAGTTTTCCACATACCAGGCCTAGATTATCAATACTGGTAGCACATAGAAGTGTGGTGAATTGGTTTGTAATGAACGTTTGTTTCCCACAGTGATATTCATCATTATTTGCTTCTCGTCAGCTGCTACAATCACCCTCATCTTGATTATCGTTTTGGTTGTTCTCTGGTGAGTAGACTTGCTTTCTAACAAACTTAGGTAAAATTCTGCTGTTTTCTTTTTGGATATTGCGATACAGGTGAGAACGGTGGAGGCAAACAGGAAGCAAGGTAGCTTACCTAAACCAATGACATGCATAGTGTTCATAAACAGGATACATGGTGGCTTGCTCAGGCTGGTAGAACAGACCACATCTATACCACAGCTCTGCTATACACGCGACATAAACAGATTCATATTCATGTCTCAGCAGTAGAGAATGTCAATTTAAATTGCAAACGTATTTGTGGCTTTGATTTAGAAAAAACCCTTGACATATAAGTTTCCTATTGTTATTTCTTTCTAGTAAAAGTGGGAGAAGTCACTCATCACAAAAGGTACAAAAGGTAGACAAAGTGTTATACACTCATTACAATATTTTGTCCAAAAAATATCAATGGCTCATTTCAGCTTTTTTTTTTTTTTCCAAAAGAAAAACAGGAGAGAGCGTGAGTCTCTAGCAGCTCTAATGCAGGATCCTCGCTGCCCAGAGAAGACGGTGATTCCAGGCACAGCTGGGCCGCACTATGCTGAGCTTGTGCACTATTCCATTGTTTTTGATGCTAAAAGCACTGTGTGACACACCTGTTGGGTTTTATGACTGTAATATATCAGTTTTTGCACATACTTGTGGAGTTTGTGGCAGCTTGAGTGCATGCTTTTAAAAAGGGCACATGCTTAAGAAATTCATTTTTAATCAGATTGAGTTTGATGAGTTTGTTTCTTCATCAGAACAGATTTGGAGAAATTTAGCATTACATTAGTTCCTCACTAATGGATCCTCTGCAGCAAATGGGTGCCGTCAGAATGAGAGTCCAAACAGCTGATAGTGATACCAAACATATAATTCACAAGTAATCCATACAACTCAGAAGTGAAAATCTGCATGTTTGTAATAAACACATCTATCAGGTTTCTGCAAATCTGTTCTGATGAAGAAACAACTCATATACATCTTGAATGGCATAAGGATGAGAAAAGTTTAAGCAAATTTTTATTTTTGGATGAACTATATCTAACTTTAGTATGAATATTTCACTAGTGGTCTCAGGGTTTTGGACTCAACTGTATATACACATTGCAGTTGGTGTTTCTGATATGTAGTTGATTGAAGTGAAAATGATTGAAGTGTCTTGGTATTACTTTCAGCATTATGATTTACTTTGATAAGTAGCATTGTTTTATGAATATTATGAGCACATTTTTAATGTTTTACTACTTTTTTTAAGATTGTTGTTTTGTTCTGATTTACACAAATATGTATTTTAAAAGTCTGGTTGGAGTCTTCTATCTTGTTTTCATTCCAATTGTACTGTGTAGCCCACAAACTGACTGAATTTGTAGCGCCCTCTGGTGATCGTGCAGTATATAGTTGGGGAGTCCATTCTGATATTTTGGTTATAAGACTATATTACCTTCCAAGTCTTTGTTTGAATGACAACTGGTTTTCCTTTGTGTTGCTCTAAGATGTTCAGGCATCTCCAGGGTTAATAATGTCACTGTGACACTTGTAAAAATACAATAAAATACTTGACAAGTTTAAATACTTATTGAGTCTGTTTGTTTTTATCAGGTAAAAACTATTATCCAGTCATTAACCAATATATGACAAATACAGTTTACATAAAGGACAAAATTCCTTGAATATCACATTAAATTCTTTACTTTTTTTAAAAAAAAAGTACTTTCCTGTTACATTGATTTACAAAACGTACAATGTTAAGAGGAGATTTAACCCTTGAGTTATTGATTTATTGCTGATAAACCTTTCATACACAGTCCTTACAAAAAGAAGCAAAATATTTACTTTATGTACATTCATCGTTTCTTGTACAGACAAGGTTTCAGTTGAAGACCAACTTTCTTCACTTTCCCAGGTGCTTTTCCTGTCTTTATGAATTCAAAGGAGTAGAAGTGGCTGTTTTCTGTATCCTAGAAAAAGAAATAACAGAAAATAAATAGCTTGTAAACAGCTCTTTTTTATTATATAGTTCATTAAACTACATTTTGACGACTTATTTTACTGAAAAACTGAGAATGCAGAACATTTTATGTTAGTGCTGTTAATATATTCCATTACTGATCTTGAGCACAATTCTAGTCTGCAACACTGCACACTTGGCCTGACTTTACATCTCTAGTACAGCATTAGACCTGCAACTAACAATCATTTATGATAATTAAGGAGGAGATTATTCTAATGATTTAATAGATTTTTGACAGCAGTCCTCTATTACTCAAACTAATTGAGTTTGTCAGTTTTTAGCAGTAAGTCTGCAGAAAATGTTTCAGTGCACAATCATCTAAAGAATACATCATGACCACCAACTCCAAAATATCAGGTTTTCCAATTACTATTTCCCTCTGCTCTGCTACTGTTATAGTATTTAATATTATTTTGAATGAGCATATATTTTGTGTTTTCAAAAGTAATGACAAGAACTGCATATTCTGAGATTTAAAAAATGAAATGTATGATTAGGCTGCCATTTAGAAGCTGCTTGTATCCAAAGGAAGTACAGGAGACGGATATCCTGGTGTAAAAAGCATAAAACCTGATACTGGAATAAGTAATATGGCCTGATAAATCATATATTACCCTGTTCTCATTATACCACAGGGTGCCTTCAGTAGTGTGCTGGACAGTGTTATGGTCTGTCTCAAAAGAGTTATTAAACAGACAAAAATATGAGGCCATTTCACAGGACCAGGTTCATGTTATGCTGGAAACATGTTTTTTTAAGTCTCTTATGCTCACAAAAACTGCATTTATTTGAAAACTGCAGTATTATGAAACATTACTATAATGTAAAAGAACTGGTTTCTATTTTAATAAACTTATTTATTTTATTCCTGTGATGGCAAGGCTGAATTTTCAGCATCATTACTTCAGTCTTCAGTGTCACATGATTCTTCAGAAATCATTGTAATATGCTGATTTGGTGAAACGTTTATTATCAATTTTGAAAACAGTTGTGCTGCTTTTTTTTTCATGGAAACAGTGATTTTTCATGATTCTTTGATGAATAGAAAGCTTAAAAGAACAGCATTCATTTGAAAGATTATGTCTTTACTGTCACTTTTGATTCATTTAATGCATCCTTGTTGAATAATTTCTTTAAAAAAAAATCTAAGCATTTAGTAGTGTAGTGTATTTTTACTGGAATGAATTGCACATTACCTTATTAACTAACTTGAAGCCCAGACTTGACAATGCACTGATAAACAAATGCACATTTTCAAATCTGCTGGCCACTTCAGCAATTTTAAGAACACCCCTGCAAACACAAATAGAAAGAAGACATATATTGGCTAATCATTAGACTCACAATAGTTTGGATTTTATAATAAACGTTTAAAATAATGGCATTTGACAATAAGACAGTTACCCCATCACCAGGACTCTGTTTGCTTCTGCCAAAAAGTCTCCCAGATTTGTCCCCATCAGAGAAAGACAGAAAACAGCAATATCTACTGTAGAATCACGAAGCGGCACCTGTGAAAAAGTAATAACAGTGCTGCCTTTAGCCTTTTGGCTGGATTACAAATCAAAGATTTATTACTACAATGACTTACTTTTGCCATGTCACATGCAGTGGCAAGATCACAAACCGGAGCCAAATCAAAAGAATGTACTTTATTCTTTACACTCCGAGCAATTTTACAGTCTCCACAGCCGAAGTCTGCGACAATTAAAGAAGCTGGTCTGAAAAAAAAGGAAACAGAAACTCATTGACTTTCAGTGCCTTCCAATAATGCTGTATTTCTGTAGTTCAGACATAGAAATTTATTCTGTGCATGACCACTGTGATTTAATAAAGACAAGTCTGGGGAATGTAAGTTCATTTGTTCACTGTTTTAAATGACTTTAAAACAAATTAAGCTGTAGTTCAGTAAAAAGAGGCATACAAAGTAAAATTGTTTTTCATTAATAATAATAATAATAATAATAATAATAATGTTATTATTATCATCATTATTACTATTACTATTATTATTAATGATAATAAAAAAATAAAAATGCATGTTATAATCTTTTTTTTATATAAATAACAAAATTAATGAATTAATATGTAAAATTAAAAGCAGTACATACATATGTGTGTGTATATATATTTGTGACACTGGACCACAAAACCAGTCATAAGTAGCACAGATATATTTGTAGCGATAGCCAAAAATACATTGTATCACTCAAAATTACCGATTTTTCTTTTATGCCAAAAATCATTAGGATATTAAGTAAAGATCATGTTCCATGAAGATATTTTGTAAATTTCTTACCATAAATATAACAAAACTTAATTTTTGATTAGTGATATGCATTGCTAAGAACTTCATTTGGACAACCTTAAAGGTGATTTTCTCAATATTTTGATTTTTGTGCACCCTCAGATTCCAGATTTTTTTAAGATTTATTTTTGCCTTTTATTTGATAGAACAGTAGTTAGACAGGAAACAAAGTTGGAGAGAGAGAGGGGGGGGGATAGGATCAAGAAAGGTCAACGAGCTGGGACTCGAACACGGGATGCCCGAATCGCAACGGCCCAACACGTCGACACGCTGCCCGCAAGGCTATCAGCGCCAACAAGATTCCAGATATTTAAATAGTTGTATCTTGGCCAAATATTGTCCTATCCTATCAAACCATACATCAATGGAAAGCTTATTTATTCAGCTTTCAGATCCTGTATAAATCTCAATTTTCGAAAAATTGGCACTTATGACTGGTTTTGTGGTCCAGGGTCCATGAATATACACACACACAGACTTTTTTCGCTATCCTTGTGGGGACTCTCCATAGGCGTAATGGTTTTTCTGCTGTATAGACCGTATTTTCTATCGCCCTACATCAACCCTACACCTAAACCTACCCCTTACAGGAAACTTTCTGCATTTTTAGATTTTCAAAAAAGTTCCTTCTGTGTGATTTATTAGCTTGTTTACCCGTGGGGACATCAATTTAGGTCCCCACCATGACACAAGTCCCCATGAGTCTGTGTGTATTCAGGTTTAAGTCCCCACCAGGATAGAAAAAACAGGTACACACGCACACACACACACACACACACACACACACACACACACACACACACACACACACACACACACACACACAGTATCTAACAAAAGTGAGTACACCCCTCACATTTCAGCAACAATTTTAGTATATCTTCTCAAGGGACAATACTACATAAATGAAGCTTAAATATATTTTATAGTAGTCAATGTGCAGCTTGTACAGAAGTACAAATTTATTGTCCTCTAAATATAACTCAACATATAGCCATTATTGTCCAAATAACTGGCGACAAAAATGAGTACACCCTAAGTGAAAACTGGGTCCAAAGTGTCAACATTTTGTAGGGGGACCATTGTTATCTAGCACTGCCTTAATCCTCCTGGGCATGGAGTTCACCAGAGCTGCACAGGGTGTTGCTGGCATCCTCTTCCACTCCATAATGACATCACGGAGCTGCTGGATGTTAGTCACATGGTGCTTCTCCACCTTCCGCTTGAGGATGCCCCACATGTGCTCAATAGGGTTCAGGTCTGGAGACATACTTGGCCACTCCATCACCTTCAGCTTCAGCTTCATCAGCATGGCAGTTGTCATTTTGGCGGTGTGTTTGGGGTCGTCATCATCGGAAAACTGCTGTTTGGCACAGTTACTGAAGGGAGGGCATCATGTTCTGCTTCAGAATCTCACACTACATGTTGGAATCCATGTTTCCCTCAGTGAACCGCAGCTCCTCAGTACCAGCAGCACTCATGCAGCCCCAGACCATGATGCTACCACCACCATGCTTGACTGTAGACAAGACACAATTTTTTTGGTACTCCTCACCAGGATGTCATCACACATGCTGGACACCATCTGAGCCAAACAAGTTCATCTTAGTCTCATCAGACCACAGGACATGGTTCCAGTAACTCATGCTCTTGGACAGGCTGTCTTCAGCAAACTGTTTGCAGGCTTTTTTTTGTGAGCCAGCTTCAGAAGAGGCTTCCTTCTGGGACAATGGCCATGCAAACCAACTTGTTGCAGTGTGTGGCGTATGGTCTGAGCACTGACAAACTTCCACTTCTGCAACCTCTAAACCAATGCTGGCTGCACTCATGCGTCTGTTGTTTGAAGCAGCTTCTGCACCTGATGCACAGCACAAGGCCTCAACTTCTTTGATCAACCATTGCAAGGCCTGTTCCAAGTGAAACCCATCTGGGAAAACTTCTGTATGACCCTGGCCACTGTACTGTGACTCAGTTCCAGGCTGTTACTGAACTTCTTATAGCCTCGGCCATCTTTGTGGAGAGCAACAGTTCTAATTCTCAAATCCTCAGAGAGTTCTTTGCCATGAGGCGCCATGTTGAACATCCAGTGGTAATTATGAGAGAATTGTACTCAAAGAACCAAATTTTAACTGCTCTAAAACAATATACACAAATTTGTATGGTCCTGTCAAGCAGACAAAAACATGAACATGATGAATAGGACATGTGGCGTTGCATGGTTAAACAATGTATACCTGTTATCACTTGGGGTGTACTCACTTTTGTTACCAGCTTTTTTGACAATAATGGCTGTATGTTGAGTTATTTTCAGAGGACAGTAAATCTTTACTGCTATACAAGTTGCACATTGACTACTCTATTATATATATATATATATATATATATAGTGTGTGTGTGTAAAATGTGCGTTTGCATACACACAAAAACCCTACTCAAAAAAAAAAAAAAAACACTACATAAAGAAATCAACAAAATGTAGGTTCTCTCACTTTTTACAAATATAGGAAATGACTGAATCCACAGGGTTTGTAGGCCAGTGTTGAACTTGTGCTGTGTAGCCCTTGTGGTAAATTGCAATGGCTTCTGGGTCCTGCTGAAACATGCGTTTGGCCTCACCGCTGGTCGACGTGTAAAGCTGCTCATTGATGTAGCGGAATCGAGCGGCTTCTAACCGCTTCTCCATCTTTGTCCTTAAAGCAGTTGAGGGGTCAGGAACCCCTTGCTCCTCATCACCCTTCAAACTTACTGTTGTGTCTTTTGGTTCTTCTGGGTCCTCTGAGGCTTTATTACGGTCATCAGGAAGCTGCGACTTTAAAATGCGACGTAATTTTTCTGCCTGTGATTTACTCATTATTTTAGAAGGTTTCCCTTTATCTTCCACCTTATGTGCGACTGTATTGTTACTTAGGGAGTCATCTACCATACTAGCTCCTGTGCTGGACGTTTCATCTGTTTTAGAGTCTTTGCAATTTTCAGCATTGTCCGTGATGGAAGAAATACCATTCTTTTTATGAGCTTTCTTCGTTTTTTTGGATGCCTTGTCATGTTTCTTCACTTTCTTGGATTCTTTGACATCCTGTGTTTGAACTAATGGTCCCTTTTTTGCACTGACATCATCGACACCTGTCGTTTTTGTAAGATATTTGTTCTTACAACTTCTTTTGTTTTTCATCTTGTTCTTCCACTGCTTTCTGCTTAGCTTGTTCTCTGCTTGACTTTCATTTTTCTCCAACTGAGGTCTGACTCCTTTGTCATTCTTATCCTTTCTGGACTGTTGTGACACCTTAGAATCTGCAAACAGAATGTGAAAAGTCAATAATAATCAAGAGTGTAGACGTATAAAATGACTAGCACATATTCTCACTTGTTTCTTTTACAGTCTTCATTGCTGGTTTCTTCTTCTTCACAGGTGGTTCAAATGAATCCACTTTATCCTGCTGCTTCTCTTCATTTTCAGCATTAGACTTTCTTTTACGCTTTTTGCACCTTTTCTTTTTTGCCGTCTTGACTGTAGTGGAAGCGTCTTTCTCCTCATCACTATCCTCAAAAACATTCCCAGCTCCCCAATCTGGAACTGAACCCAATGTTTGCAAGGTTCTCAAAAGACTTTGTTTACCCACAACCTTATCCTGTTGGGATAAAAAATGCTAGTTAAAAAATTAAATTCAAATGACAGACCTAAATTTAAACAAGGGGAAAATATCATAATACCTTGCCAGGGGCAGGGGACATTTTAACAGTGTAAGCTGATCCATCTGGTAATGGAGAATCAGTCCATTCCTCTTCAGCAAACATGTTTGTAAACGCTGTTAATTTTGGATAAATACTGTAAACCGTGACAATAACTTATACCTAAAGAATTTGCAAGCTAACTACTAACCGGGTTGTGCGCATGCGTAGCTTGTTAGATGATAAAATCGATCATAGTTTTGGTAGAAATCAATTTTCACACACCCCAGAAACTTATTCCAACGCATTTCAAATTATTTTACGCCGTTCTTACATCTCACTCTCTTCCACACGTGCAAAAAACGTCACGTGGTTTTGTGTACATCCGGGTTACTGTGACAACTTCCTTTCTAAACTATTCGGATGCGCAGTTCTCCAAATGCGCTCAATCTGTAACTATTTATTACATTGTGAATGACAAATGGTGCATTAAACGAAAATCATGACCGTTTTAACTCTTACATGTCTACAGTCTTTTTTGTAGTGATGAAAAGTACGACTCGTTTTCGCGAATCGGTTCTTTTGAACAGTTCGTTTCAATAAACCAGCATAAATAACAACGATATACACTAGTAATTCTGCTCAAATTTAAAAGTTAAAATTCCTCGTGTTTGCACCATTTGTAAAGGATTTATTGATTTATTAATTTATTGACCCTGGTGAAAACACAACATACTTTTAAAAAGAGTACTTATGTGTGCAAACTGAATGTAATGAATGTTTTTGCACAGTTGCATGTAATTTGCAATTCAATGAAAATGTATTATTGTTTAAATTAGTAAATTCAATTAGTTGAACAAGAATGCTTTTTAAAACACTTAAGTAGGACATACATCTTTATATGTAATTTCATAATTCTATTGTTTTTGAAGTAACAGCTGAAAAAAGGTTAAAAGTGTACTGATTAATGTATTGACAAGCATTTATGGTAAACTAAAATATACTTTAATGTCATATATCTAATGATTGATTTCTACACTACAGTTAAAATTACAATCAAGCACATACAAGTGCATTATGTTCGCTCTAGTATGTTCATCAAAGGTAAAACCTTTCATTTGACATTACTTCAAATTGCACTTTTTAAAAGTTTACTTAAGTGTGTTAAGAAACATGAAAGAGAGATGCCTCAGTTTCTAAAGCTACACTTCCTTTCAATTTCTCCATCTCTCAGGGAACATTCAGGTTACATTTTTTTTTACGTTTTATAGCTTTATACATCTATTTTGTAACCATTTTAAGTGTAAACATAACTATTACTGTTGTTAAACCTTTTCAATTAAAAATGTGTAAACTCATTTTGATTCAGTTATTAATCCAACCTACCATATTAAATATTATTTTTAAATTTATAAGGCCTCTAAAATCACAGCTTTGTTGAAAAACCTGATGTATGCATGCCTTCTCCCATTTGACTGTTTATGCTTTTTTAGCAAGTAAAAGGCCTTTGTTTATGTAAAAATATCCCACTTCAGGTTCAGGTGCTTCACTTTTTTTGTCTTTACTGATTTTTATTAAATACATGTAAGAATAACTTTTATATTGTTAGTAATATTTTAAGATGAATACTTAATGGACTGAAGCAGCTTAGGTTTAATTGATTGTCCATACATCTTTTTGTTCATATTAAATATAAATATCAAAAATATGATACATCAGGCTTTTGAGGAATGTTGATTTGTACCTCTCTCAAATCATTGTTGCATTGCAATGTTTCGATTCAAATAATAAACTTAATAATTAACTAGGCAAAAAATGTGTTATTGCATCCATCATATTTCAAGCAGAAAATATGTAGTCTCGATTCTCAGAAAAAGCTGCAAGAGTTTTTAAATTATAACAACAGTTCGCAGTGCCACAAACGTTCCTCTCGTTGGAGCCATTTGTTTTCATTTCAACCACGTTGACTCCATTGTGGTTTGTGAAACCACTCAAATCTGAATCTGCGAGTTATATTGAGAGGTATTTTTTTATGTAAAGAATAAATGAAGTATATTCTTTTCCTTCAAACATTAATAGTTTTATCATTTTAATATTCTTCGCTGTGTATTTGGACCCTATTGGCTGAAGTTTTTCAGTTGTTTAAGAATAATTATTGTCATGCTATAAAGTAATGCAATATGGCTCCTGTTACTTTTCTCAGCGATGAGCCAATCTTCTAGCGCCCCCTGTGGGAACACGACATTTTTGTCTCATAACCAGCTACTAGCTAGCAACGTTTGCTAGATATGTTCATATCCGTGGCAGCATCTTCTAGCGGAAGTAGTCCAATTTCTTAATCATATCAACAATGGCGTCGCAGCAGCAGATGGTCACTAACAATGCTCAGATGGGCGTTCAGCAAGCGGCTGTTTTACAGCAACCGCAAACTCAACAACAGCAGCAGCAGCAACAACAACAACAACAGCAGCAGCAGCTCAGTCAACAGCAAGATTTTGATCCCGTTCACAGATTCAAAATGCTGATTCCTCTACTCAAAGATAGTTTACAGGTTTGTTTTGGTGCCTTTCATAGAGCATGGGAGCTGAAAGCCCGGGTTTAGAATAGAATACTAACATTCATTTACAATTTTATGCTTTCAGAACGTCATGACCATTGCTTCACTAAATTTTGGACACAATGCAGCTATTGACAACGGTTTAAGAACAACAGAGTAAGATTCTCTTATTGCTATGTAAATAACATGGTACATGTAAATAACATATGGAATACACACATACATATGTATAGCTGTATCATGTATGTATGTATATGTCTGTCGGTTCTATCTATCTATTAATGTACATAAATATATGGAAATATATGGAAGTCCGTTTTTGCCACAGAATAAAAAATAAAATGGATTATTGCGATTTCCTAATCTCACAATACTGACTCTTTTCTTGCAATTCTGAGGAAAAAATAGGCAGAATTGTGAGAACTCAGAACTGTGTACAAAAAAAAAATCAGTTTATATCTCACAGTTCAGACTTTTTTTCAAAATAATAAGTTTACATTTCACTATTCTGTTTTATTTCCACCACAGAATGAAAAATAAGAATATAATTCATACTTTTCTTCTCAGACTTGTGAATTAATATCTCAGAATTCAGAGGTTTTTTTCTCAGAATTGTGAGCTATAAATTTAGAATTGCAAGAAAAATAGTTTGAACTGTGAGATAAAATGTCTCAATTATATTATTATTTTTTCTTAATCCTGTGGCAGAAATAAGCTTCAACAGAAAGAATTATAGCTGCATAAACCAAGAAATAATATTTAAAATGTTACATCTGTGTAGGAAGGGTAATGATGCAGCAGTTCAACGGTTTGACAAAAGTTTAGAGGAGTTTTATGCTCTCTGTGATCAACTGGAGCTCTGCCTGGTAAGCAGCTGCTGTGTTTTTGCTGAAATTATCATTCAAAGATCTTTACATTGTTGATTTTGATTAACATTGAGATGTTGTTTCTTCAGCGGCTGGCCCACGAGTGCCTCTCACAGAGCATCGACAGCACAAAGCACTCTCCAAATCTCGTACCTACAGCCACCAAGCCAGACACAGTGCAAACAGAGTCTCTGTCTTACTCTCAGTATCTCAGTATGATAAAATCACAGATTTCATGTGCTAAAGACATTCATAATGCTCTCTTAGAGTGTTCAAAAAAGATTGCTGGGAAGGGTCAAGGAGCTTGTAATTAGTAGCTGCCAGCTATATGTAGTTTCCTTTTTTAGTTGTTTTTTGCATAGCTTTGATGCTGATGGAAGAATATATTTTTTTGTATTTTCAGTTCCTTTTGTCTGTTTACTATTGTGACAAATGTACTCATACAATTAAAATGATATGTTATTGAAAAGAAGTGTGTGTGTGTGTGTGTGTGCGCGCGCATATGTTGTAATATGCTTTTTTGATTTTTGATCTAATAAGCTACTTATGGGTCCTGTCTACTCAATCGCTAAAAATATTTTAGTATTATTTATATACTAAAGTTATTTTGTATTATTCAGTAGTAGTATTTATTCATATTAATAATTATCTTTTACTTTCAGATTTTTAGTAATTTTATGTCGTCTATTTTGGCTTTGTTTAATATTCTGTTTTGCTTTTTTTTTTTTTTTTTCGTATTTCAGTCATTTGCCAAGGTGTTATATCTATGTTTTTTAACCAATAATTATATTTCATTTCAGCTTTATTTGAATTAACACATGATTTTGAATGGTTTACATTACATTTCAACATTAACCACACTCTTTTGTGGGTTAGTTTTACTGCACTCCAGTCATGCTTCTCTTTTAAGATCTGTAAAATCTGCATTTTTTCAATAAATATGTGAATAGAGATCATTTGCAACCAACTTACTTGTTATACAGAAACATCACTTATGCAAACATAATACAACTGAGTAGGACACAAGTGTTGAGATGAAGTGAACTAAACACCAGATCCATGATATGGTTTGTAGTTTTTTTTTTTTTTTTTGATAGTTTGTTTGTTTTTGAATTATTTTCATGAAGTAATTTGAATTCCACTGTTGCAGCACAAGTGTGATTTGAGTGGATTATGCAATTCAATAGATCACTTATCATGAAGCAGCCTCTTTTCATCGATGACCTGCACTCTTAAGGGCTCACTGAAATTGGCGGGAAAAAAATATAATTTGTATAATAAGTAATTCTGGGATAACAGTTACTACATTTTTGTTTACCAGTTTGTTAAAACGTTAGTAGTATCAATTCGTTCCTTTGTAATTTCATATCGTTCCTTTAGAGGCGCTAGAAACCCCTCACACTGCTTGTCAAAGCAAAGAGAAGAAGTCGTTCTGGGTTCTGATTGGTCGAGTCGTTGCTCAGCGGTATTATGTTTGTTAATGCAACTGTCAACAAGTATGATAGCTTTGATTGATTAATAGCGTTATTTAGTACACTCTTGATGTGAGGAATGAAGACTAAAAAGGTGAAACCCTCAAAGGGTGTAAGCAACAGAAAAAGAGGTAAGTTAGATTGGTTTGGAGGTTGTTATTTGTCGCAAGTCTTTTAAAGAGATTTAAAATCTCGTAACCTTTGTGAGGATAAAACCTGCGTCTAAATAACTTCGTGATCTGCCTACCTAGACAGTATTTTAGGGCTCACTGCGTTTTGAGAGAGCCGAAGCGAAGACTAATGCTAATTTGTTGTTGGTTGCGCTTGGACTGTGAAAAAAATAAACAGCTGTAAGTTATTCCAGGTAATTTATAGAAAGTTAGGAAACGCTGTTTGGTCTCATGTCTTTCTTGTTATCCACACTATGCAGTGCTCAGTGATGTGTCTCCATCCACCAGTATTCCTCCTCTGGTGGAGGGTCAGCTGAGATGTTTTCTGAGAGTTACAGTCAGTAAAGTCCTGTGGACCATCACCAGACCTCCTCCTGTGACCCTGATCAGGCTCAGATGGTGGGGAGAGTCTTCCAATGGCACCTTCTTCAGGCCTAGAGATGGACATGTTGAACAGAAAGGGGTAAAATCGACAGCCCGCTTTCCAGTTCGATGTGGACCAAAACAGCTTACGTCTTATTTGACGGGTTAGACTTGGTTGCTGTACATATATGTGGATTTCAGGGTTTCAGCAGGTCTTAAATTTATCTTCGTTGAACCTGCAGAAGCCCTGAACTTATTCATGAGATGCATAACTGAATATAATATTTCTTTGTTCACAGATATGGGTTCATTGGTGTTGGATGTGCTTACAAAGGTTAATCATTTGCCTATAGCTCGAGCTCAAATCCCTGGGATTGCCCGACTTTCTTTGTCTCACTCCATAAATGGATATTTCACTCTTGTTTCCCCGTCATCAGAAAAACTTGGAGAGCTTCAGGTGGGTGAGATGCTCAGGAGAGTTCACATTTATTCAGCTGATCAAATTCACAGTAAATTTTTTCCCCCTCAGGTTTTAGGTTCTCAGTTTAACTCTCATGTTGTATTCTGTTCATTTTGACCCAGAGAGGAATTTCTTTCTTTTTTTTTTTTGAAAAGCTTAGTGAATGCTATCGCTTTGCAATCAAATTTACTGCACACAGGGTATAGAAACTTCCCAAAAATAAATATTTTTTTTCTCCCACCTTGTTACATCTATGGTGTTCCCGGTCAGAAATGACCAGCCTACAAAAGAAATTGCTTATAAATCTCTCATAATGCTATATTATCATAAAATATTGTATTCAATATTTTTATCAACTTGTTTTCTTTCAGTTAGCACTGGTTTTGTTTTTCTTTTTGGAACTGAGTGATCATAGGCCTCATTGATCTGAGCTAATGCACCTCCTTTTGAGAGTGAACAATGCCGGAACTATCCACAAATACACCCCCCCAACTCAAAAACTGTGATGCAAACGTTCTGGGAATTTGGACTGGGAACACCAAATTAGATCACCAAGTCAGCACAGCACAAGGGTTAATTATGTGTTGTTTCATGTGTACCGTAGGTCACGCTTGCCCTGGAAGCGTTAACAGAGGGATATGACCGCAGTAGTTCAGTACCCACGACTGATATGAGCCTCGATGCACAGGCTCCTGGAGTAACAAGTGACCAGAACATGCCTGGACATTCATCCCTGGATCAGGCTGTCCCGAGTGTGAAGGAGACAGCTGGCAGCAGCTCTGGCCACATGCCTAGGTTTGTTTTTATTTTTTTGAATGATTTGACTGTTGAATGAATGATGTGGAACAAACTCTCATCAGATCACTTAGGTCACATGATGTTCTTCAGCAACAACACTCATCCTTATGACTGATCTTGTAATTAGTTTCAGACTTGACTGTGGTCTATTAATGGACAAGTTAAATTAAAAGACAATTTAAATAATCCTATTTAAATTATTTTTTTTTATGTTAAAAAAGTTTTAAGTAGTTCTGTGGAAATCTTTTTTGTCTCCGGTGTTATTTTAGCATTATTTTTATAATATTTTTTTTTTCTATTCATGATCTATTAATTAATATTATCATACTAATTTTATTATTTTAATATTGTTATTGTTTTCTTTTTCTTCTTCTAATGTACTATTTATTAATAACATTTGTTAATCTTTAAATTAACTTTTTTTAGGTTTTCTGTTTTCATTTTAATTTTATTTTAAGTTTTAGTAAAGTTATGTGCTTATGTCATTTCTGTTTTTTCAATATATCTATTTAGCTTAAAGTTATTTTAATTTCATTATTAGTTTTAGTAAGCTCAGTACTTCAGCTTAAACTTATTTTATTCCAGATAGTTGCCAAGGCACCAGTTTAAATTTTTTTTTAGTGTTTTTTAATATTAATTCAATAAACATTATTAATAGAACATTGTTTTTGTCCAATATTCTTGTTTTAGAGGGAAGGATTACCTGTATTTTCAAGAAAACAATAACATCATGCCAGCTTCTACTACTGGAAAACCTAAACCTGTTACCACCATATCTTTTTCTGCAAATCCCCACACACCTGTTGACCTTTTGTCAGGTAAACCTCATTAACTTGATTTACTGAATTCATTATATTGACATTACTATTGAACACAGGAACATTGTGACTAAAATACTTTGTATCATAGATGATTTCTAAGGACTGGTCAAATTAAAGAACTGTCTATCAATCACTATCTGAATATTGCCAAATTCTGCTGATTGATCTTGAGTTCTTTTCAAAATTGAATCAATTCTGTAGTTTTAAAGCTTATATTGTGTCAGTACAGCACTATACAAGTTAGTGGCAGTTCTGTTGACAGATCTGTAGACAAAAAGACCAGACTCTTTACACTCATGTAATACTATTTATTGATGCATACCTGATGCATATGCCAAGTGTTTATTTATTACTTTACTTATTGTTCATTAGCTATATAGTTTACTTACTTTCATTTTTTGCATTTTTCCAGTTCTTCTGGAGCGTGGCAGCAAACTGAGAAATGCCATGGTGGTTTCAGCCTTAAAATCTGATGTGGAGTCAGATGTTCCTCTGAAGGACGTTCCCCTGCCTCTCTCCAAAGACAACACAGACACCTTGTATGAATTCTTCTATTTCATTCACATACCTATGAGGGACCAAAATAGACAACAAAATGGCAGAATGTTTATGATTATAAATAGTGTTAAACGTCATCTTTCTCCTCAAGGCCAGCCAGGCCCTCGTCAGGACAGTTTCTGGAGAACATCCTTCAATCAGAACTTCAGCATCCAGCTCAGGACCTTGAAGAACCAAGTCAGAATAGAGTCAACACAGAGGACATGGCTGTGCATCTGCTGCTGGGAAGGTAGTCAAGGCTAACGTTACCTTTAGATTAAGTGAAGAAAATGGAACTTTGCTCATAAATGATTTTTAGAATGAGATTATTTTGTCTGTGTTTGTAAACTATATGCTTGAATGTTTGTAATGGCTCTATTCCTCAGTGTTAATGGATCTGTGCTGCACTTCTGGGATGGAGAGGGTTCTGTTCCAGATTCTCTTTCTGATCACAGTAGTGTGCTCATGGACAGTGAGCTCAACGACCCTCAATATGATCAGAGTCTTCTGGAAAACCTCTTCTACAAAGCTCCTGTAAGTCATACAGTGTAACATGGCAAACTCTTATGTAGTTTAGTTTCCTTAAACAAATAACTCTGTAATTCTTTTTTTTTTTTTTTTTACTTTTTCAGATATCAGATGAATGTTTGGAAGAGGACCATCAAAAGAAAGACCCAGCAGAGAAGCCAGTACACACAAAACCAACTAAAAATGTCTGGTCAGTTACACTAATGCAAGAAGAAATGCTCATCTCATTCACTTAAGATAAATACATTAGAAAAATAATAAATAAATAAACATATACTACCAGTCAAATGTTTTTGGACAGTAAGATTTTGAATGTTTTTTAAAGAAGTATCTTCTGCACACCAAGCCTGCATTTATTTGATCCAAAGTACAGCAAAAACAATATAATTTTGAAATATTTTTATTATTTAAAATAACTGATTTCTATTTGAGTATATTTTAAAATGGAATTTATTCCTGTGATTTCAAAGCTGAAATTTTAGCATCATTACTCCAGTCACATGATCCTTCAGAAATCATTCTAATATTCTGATTCGCAGCTCAAAAAACATTATTATTATTATTATTATTATTATTATTATTATTATTATGTTGAAAACAGCTGAGTAGAATTTTTTTCAGGTTTCTTTGAATAGAAAGAATAGAAAGTTCAGAAGAACAGCATTTATCTGAAATATCTGTTTTAAATATTTATAATAATAATAATTAAAAAAAGTTTCTTGAACAGCAAATCAGCATATTAGAATGATTTCTGAAGGATTGTTGTGACACTGAAGACTGGAGTAATGATGCTGAAAATTTAACTTTAATCACAGGAATAAATTATATTTTAAAATATATTCAAATAGAAAACAGTTTTTTTAAATAGTAAAAATATTTCAAAATTTTATTGTTTTTGCTGTACTTTAGATCAAATAAATGCAGGCTTCGTGAGCAGAAGAGACATCTTTAAAAAACATTAAAAATCTTACTGTCCAAACACTTTTGACTGGTAGTGTAAATGTAAATGTTTTCACATCTGTTTTCATATCTGCTGTTTTGTAAATTACCTATATTTTTTTGAAGGCTTGATTCTGAAGATGTGCAGCATTCAGAAGCAGGAGATGTTTTCTCTGGACTTAGCATGGAAAAAATAGCTTTGCTTGGAGATATACGTTTTGCAAGGGTCACCATCAGTGAGTTAAAAGTTCCCACTGAGAGTACTTCAAGAAGTCTATCTAGAAAAGGAAGACCACCTTGCCCCCTCACCACAAAGAAATGGTGCAACATTTAAAATATTTCACATCAGATAATATTTATGATCACATTTTTAAAAACTACCCTGATGTAAATTTCCTGTTTATCTAGCTTTTATATCGTAGAGTACTTCTTTCCACTTGTCTCTGATGGTTACGAAGATGTTCAACGTGTACCTTCAGAGATTACAAAAGTTGTCTCGAGTAAAGTAACAGAGGGCGGTGAGTACATTTGTTTTAGAGAACTTTAACAAAAGAGAACTAAGAGAAACCAGAAGCAGTGTAATAATCTAGTGATTCATTTTTGTTTCAGTGGTGACGTTTCAGCACCAAAGTTTGTTTCCAGTGAGGTTCAGTAGGTCGTCTATTAAACAATGGTATGAAATGAACGTCACATTCAAGATCTATTCCAGAAATAGCCTTCAAAAGACAGTAAGTGCAGAGTGTGCCAATCACAAAATCAAACAAATCTCAAAAATAAAGGATTTTGGTTTTGTATGTAAGAGGTCTGATCTTCTCATTTGTTGTTTAGCCCGTTCTCATTGGATCAGCAATGTTTCCTCTGAGCTCCCTGATGCAGAGTGAATCGTTGAGCATTTCTGCTGCCCTTCCTGTTCAGAGACCGGATGGAAACACTGATAAACAAGCAGTTGGTCCTCTGAAAGTAAAGCATCCATCAATCATATGAACCAAATTTAGGAGATTTTATTGATCTAAGTGATTCATTCTCTGTCCCTTATGTTTTTTTAAGGTGTCATTTGAGTTAGCGGCAGACAGAAATGATTTCTCCACCAAAGAGAGATCTGCAAAAAGAATGAGTCCAGCAAGACCTCTTTCTTCTCGTTTGACTGAAGAGCATGATGGGCCGAAGGGTTTATGTCTGAGCGACCACAGAAGAGACCCGTCTCCTAGTGCAGGTGTTCATCAAGTCCAGAGTATCCTGTTACCTCCAACCAGATCACGATCCACATCACCAAGTGTCAGATACCAGAGCTCTCTTCCTGAGCCTCTGCAGCAGGAAGTGGAGGAGACCGAGCTTTTGCTTCATATGTTGCTCATGGTGCCTGATGGGAAAGATTTTAACTGTGCACCCATGCAGCCCAACGTTTACTTGAACTGTAAGCTCCTCGGATCCGATGAGACCGCTCGATCGACAGTGAGTTGGGGTCAAAAGCATCCATCATTCGGCTTTATTCAGGTTGGTGCTAAATATAAAACCGCAAGCTTCACCCATATTACTCTGTGGTGGAAATCGTAAGGGATCCCACAATGTACTATTATTTAGAAAATGTAGTTTGTTATTTGTTTTTAATCTAATTTGTAATATGATATAGGTGGCTCCAGTCACACTGACCAGCAAACTATTGGAGAGAATGAAGAACAACATGATGGTCATTGAAGTTTGGTTGAGGGCCAGTAGCTCAGCCCATGATAAACTTCTTGGTTTGGTAAAACTACCTCTTCACCAGTTCTACATGTCCTTCAGGTAGATCGTTCTATCTATCTGTCTGTCTGTCAACATTTGTATGTACAGTATGTATATGTTATAGCATAAATAGTAACTATTTATATGCAGTATATAATTTTTGTGGTATTTTTTTTTTTTTGTAGTTGCAGTATAATATTGTATTTATTATTCATTTCTTATTAAAATGTGAAATATGAATAATATGTAATTATATAATTATGAATAATATATAATATATAATTTAATTTTATATATATATAATATTATATTAGTAATGTATCTTAATATTTATATAAACATTATATTACTAGTAACACTATATAATGAATTATTTTACATAAAATATAGTAGTGTAGTTATTAATAAAATGTGTTTTTATTTAAATAAATCTGAAATAAGATAAAATTGAAATATTATATCCATCCATCCATTTTCCAGTCTGCCTATTCTCTGTAGGGTTGCGGGTAAATATTAGATGAAAAACTTAATTTAATTTAAATGTTGCCTTGGCAAGTAGCTGAAATAAAATAAGTTTAACTTTTTAAGTTTAATTAAGTTTTACTTAACTCAGACTACTAAAATGACTAAAATGGAATCTGCATACATATATTTTTATAAAAAAAAAAGACAAACACATAAAAAATGACTAAAACTAAACTTAATGAATTTAAAAATTCAATTTTAAAAGTAAAACTGAAATAAAAACAAGAGTAATTAAAGGGATAGTTCACCCAAAAATGAAAACTTTGTCATTACTCACCCTCATGTCATTCCAAAGCAGTAAGACCTTTGTTCATCTTCAGAACACAAATGAAGATATTTTTGATGAAATCCGAGAGCTCTCTGACCCTGCATAGACAGCAAGGGTGCTACCACGGTCAAGGCACAGAAAGTAAGGACATTGTTAAAATGGTCCATCTGACATCAGTGGTTTAATCGTAATTTTTACAAAGCTACAACAATATTTGCATCGTGATACTCTCCATAATGCCGCTAGGATGATGCGGAGGAGAAGAATTGTTGAATAAAGTAGGGTTGCACGATTAATCGCATGCTATTGTCATGCGCATCTCATCAGTAAAGCCGGTGTTGTGCCCATTTTCGACTCCCTGCCAAATTATTACCCCCTCTCGTTGAAATCGCTACCTGATTGCCTAATCCTAACCCCTCCCCCACACCTAACCCTAAACCTACCAATACTAGGGGGGTAGTAATCTGGCGGGGGTCAGAATTCAGCACAACACTGGTTCTTTGATTAGCTGGTTCTTTGAATACTCTTTGTGTGCTAAGAAAACAAAAATAACTTTATTCTAGGGCTGCACGATTAATCGCATGCGATTGTCATGCGCATCTCGTCAGTAAAGCCGGTTCTTTGATTAGCGGTAAATCTCCATCACCTGCTTTCAGATGGAGCGGCTTGTCAGCGAACTACGGCTCCGTGTATTAAATGCCGCTCCATCTGAGCTTTTTACACTGTAGCATTTACAAACATGTCTGTTTTATTTTTTGGGTGAACTATCCCTTTAAAAATATTAATAAATACTCTAACAGTAAATAAAAACTAGTAAAATAACACTGGAACATAGAAGCTTAACAATTTTTTTTTCTTTTTACTTTGTCTCCAGAGACCCTAAGATCACCGAGCTCCTCTTGCAGTCTCAGTATCCAGTAGTTGGAGTGGACAGTTTTATGCCTGTGGTTGATGTATTCAGCGGCAGCACTCGTGGAAACCTCAGGGTGTGTCTAGCAATGGGTCTAGCACAGCAGATCACGGCACTGCAGCGAATGAGGGATGACGAGCTGACCCACATATCACCACTGACTCAACCAGCGCACATGTTAGACCGTCGGCCGCATGTAGAAACCAAGGCTAGTTCACTTCAAAACTCCCAAAAGCAGCACTTCTGCTTGAAGAATGACGCTTAATTTGTGTCTAAATCGATGTTCTTGTAGGCCAGTACCACTATGAATGTTCTGCGCGAGCATGTCTTCATGGTCCGAGTAGAGCGAGTGAAGGGTCTGACGCCTCTGCAGTCCACAGTGTGGGGAGAAGCTGACTGTTACATCCAGTACTCCTTCCCTGCACAAAATGAGTCGAAAGAGGACACGGACCCACATGTTGTTGAGAGCAGTAAGCTGTTTTCTTGCTGACTGTATCAAAAAGTCTTTTTCTATTCAGCTCATCCAACTTTCTGTTCCACAGATGTGGAGCTCAAGGCCTACCGCACTGAGACCACTCTCTGTGTGCCTGACCCTGTGTTTGGACATAATGAGACTCATGTCCTGCTGGCTCCTCCTGACGTCCCAGTGCAAAGAATGCTGCTGAGCTCACTGGCCAGTCAAGGGCTGAGGAACGGGGGAGGGGTGCAGTTTGAGGTTTGGTGCAGGTACAGTAAATGTAGAAATTGTAGTTTAGTCCTGAATTTTATTTATTATATTTTAGCATTTAAAATGTATTTCTTTTATGTGGCAACAATTTGGTAATATTTCTATTTATTTATTTATTTATTTATTTAATGTGTTGCTTTTTGCATTTAGCATTTAAAACATGTCTCTTTAACAGAATAATTATATTTTTAATTCTTTTTTTTATATATATATTAGCATGTAAAAGCATGTTTGTTTGTTTGTTTACATTTTAGCATTTAAAATGTGTCTCTTGTTTGGCAATACTTTATTTTTACATTGTAGCATTGTAGTCTGTTTCATTTGGCTTTATTTGTTTATTAATTTATTTATATTTTAGCATTTAAAATGTGTTACTTTTGTTTGGCAATATTTTTATTTAATATTGTTTATTTTTACATTGTAGCATTTACAAACTTGTCTGTTTTATTTGTTTTATTTATTTACATTTCAGCATTTGAAGTGTCTCGTTTGGAAATATTTTAATTTTATTTTATTTATTTATTTTTACATTGTAGCATTTATAAACATGTCTGTTTTATTTGTTTTATTTATTTACATTTTAGCATTTAAAATGTGTCTTGTTTGGAAATATTTTTTTTTTTTTTTTACATTTTAGCATTTAAAAGCATGTTTTTGACTATTTTATTTATTTACTTATTTGTCTCTTTTATTTGGAAATATTGTATTTGTTTTGTTTGATTGTTTTACATTTAAAGGTTTAAAACATTATTTTATTTTAGGAATTTTATTTGGCATTATTATTATTTAATTATTTTTTTACATTTTTAGCATTTAAAAACATTGCTTTTATTTGGTAATAATTCTATTATTTAATTCCATTATTTTTTTTTACATATTTGTATATTATTCATATATTTTTTACATTTGTATAATTTAAAAACATCTCATATTTAGTAATATTTTTAATATTTGTTTGAAAAATATGACTTATTTACAAGCCTATTGAAACATTTCCAGGTATTATTATCCAAATGTTAGAGATCAGCTAGTAGCCAGAGGACTGCTGCCCATGTCCAAACTGTGTGCCATGGTAACCATGCAGAAACAGGGTCAAACCGATGCACAACTTTTCTCCCTCCCTCTGGTACCAAGAACCGACCGACCTGTTGACACACAGCCTCAGCCCCCTGGTAGTCGCATATCTAATTATCTTAAAACTGCATACAGATAACACCTACAGTATAATATGAATTTGAAACAAATGTATTAATGTAAAACCTGTTTTATCTGTGCCTACCTATAGGGCTGCTTGAAGTGAGCGTTCAGTACAAGTCTCGACCAATGAGGAGTGTGGGAATGAAGAGTGGGATTGTGCCGTCCCGCAGAGTGATTCTGGTTGTGCAGGTGCACAGAGCAGCCGGGCTGCAAGCTGCAGCCAAGTGAGTCAATCTGCCTCAAATCTGCCTTTAGCTTTTAACTAATTACCCCAACAACAATCTAGCTTGATTACAATGATTTAACTTTACATGAAGTACAATTTTGGCATCTACATTTTATTTTCATTTACTATATTTTTGTTTCTCAGAGCGCTTGCAGATACAGACAGCACACTCCACTATTACTCTGAAGTGGGGCTCAACCCCTTCATCACCGTGCAATTGTCCTTCCTGCCGGACAGCGAGGTTCGAAGCACACGTGTGGCGGCCAGAAGTTTCTGCCCAGAGTTTGAACATCACGCAGAGTTCTGCTGTAACCTGCTGGTGCAGAGAGACAGCGGGGAGAGCGTCAGTCTGGCTGAACTCCTGCAGGAGGCAGTGGCCGTCTTCACCATTTACAACAGAGACACACGCAAAAGTGAGTTACCTGACGTGGAAAGGTAGACATATATGTGGAGATGTCATTTTGGCATGCCACACTTCTGTTAAGGATGTTTGGATGACTCCACAAAAACATGCAGCCCTTCATTACATAATCAACCCACTCATTAAAAGCCTTTTTTTTTTATTCCTTACAACACAGATCTACACACATTTTTGGATCTTTTGTACGATGGGATTAAGTGTTGTCTACTGATTCAACATTATTATATTACTTAAGTGGTTTGATTATTAATTTTATTAGTATTAGTATTATTCCTTTTTAATTCTGTTTGAAATTTATATTTTTTTTCTTGTTTACTGTTTATATTTTCTGACACATTTTTAATGCGAGTCAAGTTTTGTTTTTTACTCTTTTTTTCTTTTTTCTTTTTTTTCTTTTTTTTTTTTCTTGTCTTTTACCTTAATGTTTAGAATTATTTGAATATTTACTTTTTAATTACTAGTATTATCACTCCATTCCAGCATTATAAATACTATGTACTGTATGTTTCTTTTATTTTATTATAGTGGCTGATACAACAAGATCGAAGGATACTGTCTTGGGAACTGTGAAAATTAGGCTTGCAGGTCTAATTCATAAAAGAAGTGGTATGAAAGTCTAAAATACAAATAGATTTAAATGTTTATATTTTTTATATTGTAGTGTTAATTTATATATAATACAGTATTATTTATTTATTTTTACATTTATATTTACTTTTTAGCATTTAAAAATGTGTCTGTTTTACTTGGAAATATTTTTGTTACTTTATTTAATTTTATATATATATATATATATATATAATGTATGTGTGTGTGTGTGTGTACATACACATGTATATGTATATATTAGTATTCAACATTTGAAGTGGATCAAATAATGTTCATCAAAATTATATATATATATATATATATATATATATATATATATATATATTATTTATTTATTTAATTAATTTTATTTTTTTTTTTTTTACAGGCATATCTGGCTGGTACAGTCTCTCTCTACCTCAGAGCACAACATCTCACCACCTGACCTCAGCAGGAGGACTTGAAGTGTCCATCAGTTTTTCCCATCATGCAGATAGAGAGCGAGTCATCAGTTCAGCCTGTGGACTCGGATGGGACGTGGGGCAAGACAGTGAAGAAGAGGTGGATATAGAGGACGAAGATACTTTGGAAGAAAGCACAAAGTCTCTGGCATTATCACTTTCCATGCCTAGAGCGTGGTTGCCCATCCATTGCCTGCTGCTGCCAGGACATGAAAACCTACAGCGTTCCACCTACTGCTACTACAGATACAAACTCTACAACCAGCAGACCGTCTGCTCTGAACTTAGACATCCTGTTCCAGATGAGAGTGAAGGAGGAGAGGATTTAGCCACGGTGGCATTTCAGGGGAGCAGAAGCGTGGTGCTGAGGAGGACTCGACCCCTGCGCTGGTACCTGAGAGAGGAGCAGCTGGAGGTGCAGGTGTGGGTGGCCTTTGGGAAGGAGAAGAGAGTCCGGCCTCATAACGCTGACCGTCTGGTGGGCTCTGCTTTTGTGGATCTCTCTGCTCTTGCTGGGACCTTGAAGCACCATCAAACAATCAGTGGTAGATATTTGCTCTTTTTCTTATTAATTGGTGAAGAGGCTATTTGTACACTTTAGTAGCTTTTTGTTTTTATATAGTATTATGCTGGCGTATTATATAATTGGGTCACACTTTATTTTAAGGTCCAATTCTTGCTATTAACAAACCATTAACTATGACTTTTGCCTCAATAAACTCCTAATTTGCTGCTTATTAATAGTAAGGTAGTTGTTAAGTTTAGGTATTGGTAGGATTAGGGATGTAGAATATGGTCATGCAGAATATGTGCTTTATAAGTATCAATAAGCAGCCAATTTGTTAATAATAGGCATGCTAATAAGCAATTAGTTAATAGTGAGAATTGTTCCCTATACTAAAGTGTTATACCTATAATTGTTATAAAAATCATTATGCAGCAACACTGTTACCACATGATAATTTCTCCCCTATTAAACAGAATATTGCAAGACAAGTAAATACTCTATATACACTACCATTCAAAAGTCTGGGCTTGGTAAGATTTTTATGTTTTTGAAAAAAGTTTTTTTATCCTCACCAAGACTGCATTTATTTTATTTTATCCAAAATACGGAAAAATAGTAATATTGTGAAATATTATTACAGTTCAAAACAGCTGTTTTCTATATTAATATATTTTAATGTAATTCTATGATAGCAAAGCTGAATTTTCAGCATCATTACTCCAGTCTTCGGTGTCACATGATCCTTCAGAAATCATTCCAATATGCTGATTTGCTGAAGGATTATTTGATGAATATAAAGTTCAAAAGAACAGCATTTATTTGAATTAGAATTCTTCAATAACGTTCCAAATATTATTACAGACCATTTAAATGATGGTGTATATTTTCCCAGTTTTTATAAACTGAGGTTACGTGCATTCATCAACCTCAACCATTTTACCAATGTTATTGTTTAAAAAATTGAAGCAAATATTTTCCTTTAATTTCTAGGAAATTTAAGTTATTTATATAATTACTAACCAATATTTGGAGCCAAACTAGCCTTTAAAGGCCCATCCTGGTGTTTTTTTTTAATCTATTAAGACTTTATTTATAGAGAAACATTGGTAATAGGGTTAAAAAAAAAAAAAACCTTTATATTAAATAAATGTAAAATAACACGTGTATAGGTATAGTTTAGTTTGATATCATACTTTGAGATCTTTTTTTCTGAAGGTTAAGCACTCCCTTTCTTTGCCATTTTATTGAAGAACAGAAATTTGATTTACTTTAAAAGGTTTCCGTCGCTATTTTGAAGCCCATTTTTAGGAAAATCCTATTTTTCAATGCTGTATCCTCTGCTCATATCTAATAGAATATTTTGGTAACATGCAATCTGTATTCTCTCCTGACTTAAAGGGATAGTTCACCCAAAAATGCAAATTCTGTCATCATTTACTCATCCTCAAGTAGTTCCAAACCTGTATGAATGTCTTTGTTCTGCTGAACACAA
This sequence comes from Tor tambroides, assembly GCA_021397915.2. NCBI lineage: Eukaryota > Metazoa > Chordata > Actinopteri > Cypriniformes > Cyprinidae > Tor > Tor tambroides. The sequence goes on from JAFVLL020028149.1 coordinate 40,742, forward strand.
AGGAAGATATTCTGAAGAATGTGGGAAACAGAGCAGTTCTGGGGCACCATTGTCTTCCATAGTATTTTTTTCCTATGGAAGTCAATGGTCCTTCTTGAACCTGGTTACAAACTTTCTTCAAAATATCTTCCTTTGTGTTCGGCAGAACAAAGAAATTCATACAGGTTTGGAACTACTTGAGGGTGAGTAAATGATGACAGAATTTGCATTTTTGGGTGAACTATCCCTTTAACTCATGTTTCTCTCTCATGGTAGGTGTGTATCCTTTGTTCAAGCGCTCTGCTGTAAACCTGAGTGGTGCTGCTCTCAGAGTCCATATCACTGTCACAACAGACTCTGTACGACACGAGCCTCAAGCCATTGAGGAGCCCAGTGGCTTAGTAGAAGAAGAGGAGGATGGAGGCCTCCCCACCACAGTGCTGTCTAGACCATCTCAATCCCCCAGCAAACAGCTGATCAAATCAACTGTGAACGCTGATGCGCCACCATCCAGAGAAATCAACGAGGACACCTTCATAGCCAACGTTACTGTGGACAGAGCCATGCATCTGAGCCTGAAGGGTAAATTAACAAGAGTTATTACTGATTTTATTTCATTCTCCTTTGCAAGTACCTTGCCTTCATGATGTTTTAATGCTGTTGTCATCCTCAGGTTGTCCTCTTGCTGAGCGCGGTGGAGGATTGCCTAGTTGCTGTGTTTCCTATGTCATCGCCGATGCCCCAGGCACAGTGACCACAGCACTGATCAAAGACAGTGACTGCCCAGTGTGGGACCACCAGCAAGAATGCAGGTAAACCCATTTGACATTCCTCATACTTTTCTCATGGACTCTTTTCATACAGTGAAATTGTGACAAATTATGAAGGGAGGGTCTCAATGAAATCCGAAAACATGTGGTCACAGGAGATGCATGTAAAGACCAGGTGGAAGCGGTTATGCATGTATGCAGCTTAAAGGGGTCATGTACTGAGAAACCAAAATTCCCTTGATATTTTGACATATAAGAGGTCATAGTACTATAGTACTACCTATAGTACTACCTAGCCTTATCTCCAAATGACTACAGCCCCATCGACTCCCTCTGCCAATGCATTGATGAAATTAACAGTTGGATGTGCCAAAACTTTCTTCAGCTAAACAAGGAGAAAACTGAAGTCATTGCATTTGGAAACAAAGATGAAGTTTTCAAGGTGAATGCATATCTTGACTCTAGGGGTCAAACAACTAAAAAGCAAGTAAAAAATCTTGGGGTGATTCTGGAGACAGACCTTAGTTTTAGTAGTCATGTCAAAGCAGTAACTAAATCAGCATACTATCATCTCAAAAACATTGCAAGAATTAGATGTTTTGTTTCCAGTCAAGACTTGGAGAAACTTGTTCATGCCTTTATCACCAGCAGGGTGGATTATTGTAATGGTCTCCTCACCGGCCTTCCCAAGAAGACCATTAGACAGCTGCAGCTCATCCAGAACGCTGCTGCCAGGATTCTGACTAGAACCAGAAAATCTGAGCATATCACACCAGTCCTCAGGTCCTTACACTGGCTTCCAGTTACATTTAGGATTGATTTTAAAGTACTTTTACTCGTTTATAAGTCACTCAATGGCCTAGGACCTAAATACATTGCTGATATGCTCACTGAATATAAACCTAACAGACCACTCAGATCATTAGGATCGAGTCAGTTAGAAATACCAAGGGTTCACACCAAACAAGGGGAGTCCGCTTTTAGCTATTATGCCACCCGCAGTTGGAACCAGCTTCCAGAAGAGATCAGATGTGCTAAAACATTAGCCACATTTAAATCCAGACTCAAAACACATCTGTTTAGCTGTGCATTTGTTGAATGAGCACTGTGCTACGTCCGAACTGACTGCACTGTATTTTATGTATAATCATTTTCTATTTCTGTTTTAAATTAATTTTAAATCAATTTCTAATTCCTTGTTTTTATCATTTTTAATTCTTTGTTTTTATTGCTGTGATTATTATTCTTTTAATGACTATTTTACTTCCTTTTTATGTAAAGCACTTTGAATTACCATTGTGTATGAAATGTGCTATATAAATAAACTTGCCTTGCCTTGCCTTGCCTATAAGTTTAAGAACTCAAAACTTTGTCGTTAGTCTAAAAACAGCTTATATTGAAGGGAGTCTGCCAAAACCACAGGTTTTGGAATGTTCTACTCTATGATGTAATAGTGTGGATAAGCACCGCTTCCACAGAAGATGATCAGTGCCTGCTTCAACATCACTGCCTGTTTAGCCCCGCCCACCAGTTCGTGAATACTGTTTACGAGAGAGGCGAACACACAGGTCTATGCAGAAATCAAACGATAAAGATGGCTCTGAAGACAACAAAGCACTGTGCAGTGCCAAGTTGTGGAAAAACAGTGTTTACGTTGCCTTCCTTCTGATCCCAACGTTAGGAAAGAGTGAATGAACTTTATTTTTAATAATAGTCAGTAAGAACTTGGTCCTTTGTTCACTTTATTTTCCCACGGATTCGTTTACAAACGAGGCACAATCCAACACTGGATTTTCAAAAGATTGAAACTCAAAGATGGTGCTGTGCCAACTATATTGGATCTGACTGTAATTTCGCAACACAAGTGTGAGTAACTGTTTTCATTACGTTGTCACTATTGCTTTGTCTCTCCTTACAGATCGTTTGATATTTATTGAGTTATTTATGCATTTTTGACCTAAATCACAGCAGCGTCCATCTATGAGGAATGTACGCTGTCAAACATACACAAGTGTTAGCCAATCACCGCAGTGGGTATTTACTTCCGAGTCTACCATCCGCCACATCTATTCAAACAGAGTGTTTTGTTTTTTTTATGTAAAAATCTTGATAACATTATAAGTGGACCTCAGAGAACAGTACAAAATAAAAAAACAAAGGCAGTTCATGACCTCTTTAATACCAGGGGGAAACAGTGCCCATTTTAAGCTAGTGGTTGGGGGGTTTCTTTGTTTGTTTCTTCCAGACTGTCAAAGGAGCTACTTTTGGATCCCCAGCAGTCCTTGGTTTTCAAAGTTTGGCATAAAGGAGGTAATGACATAGCAATCATTCACAACACCCTAGCATTTTTTTTTTGAACAGACAGCCACCACTCATATTTTCACCAGAAAATATAAAAGACTAGTTTTGCGATATGTTTTCCTTTGCAGAGGTTGAGCGGGTGATTGGATTCGTGTCTGTAGATCTGTCACCACTCCTCTCAGGATTTAAGTCAGTTTGTGGCTGGTATAACATCACTGATTTCAGCGGGCAGTGTCAGGGGCAGCTGAAGGTGTCTGTGTCTCCGCTGAGGGCAGTACAGGAACTCCGGGCACAAAGACTGTCAGCCCATGAAGCCATTGCTCCAGATGCAAGTGTAAGCCATTTATAGATTTTTTTTTTTTTTTTTTCTTTTGTTTGCTGAATTGCTGCTCAAGAAACACTTCTTATTATTTTCATTGTTGTGTACTATTTTTGTGGAAACCTTGATATACTACAATTCCAAAGAATCAAAGAATCCTGAAAAAAATGTATCCTGATTTCCACAAAAATATTAAGACAGCCAGAACCCTTTTCAACCATTATTAATAATTGAGCCTCAATAATAATTGATAACTGAGAACCAAATCAGCATATTAGAATGATTTCTGAAGGATCATGTGACACTGAAGACTGGAGTAATGATGCTGAAAATCAGCTTTGCGTCACAGGAATAATTTACATTTTAAAATATATTACCATAGAAAGCAGTTATTTTAAGCCGCAAAAACAGTTCACAATAGTTCACAATATTGATCAAATAAATGCAGTAATAAGTGAGCACTTCTTTGATATTTTACCTGGTAATGTTTATATATTTGTCTCACATAGTGATGATTATGTATGTTTTGCAGGCTCTCTTTAGTGCACTTCCACTTTGCTATCAAACGACAGCTACGTACAGCAGCTTCCCCAGCCACATCAGTCGATTCTCAGAGCAGAGGATCAGCACACCTCCTGATCCGTTTGAAAGACTGCTCTCTGACAGGTATTTATTTAGGGAAAATTATGTAGATGCTGCCTTATTATCAGATTTACTATCTGAAGTAAGTCACCTGTGGGGATGTGTTTTCAGATCCAGTGTGACGGATCGCCATGATGAGCACATGGACAACATAAGAATGTTCCATCAGAGTTTGCATGACGAAGAGAAAGCTTCTCACTCCTCGTTGGCTGGAGATTCCTACCCATCCAGTTCAGTGCTCTTCTCTGCTCTCAGGTACCCACACTGACCTCCACTTCCTGGATGAAAGGTTAAGATGTCACATCAGATAATTATCAGATTCCATATGAAATCCAAATATCAGTGTGTGTGTATATATATATATATATATATATATATATATATATATATATATATATATATATATATATATATATACATATAATATATACTTCACCTGTATTCCAAATGAAAGTTCTGCATATGCAAATACTATTCCTTAATAAAAGTGACACTAAAGGCAAGGTTACAAAAGATTTGCTGTTTCTTTGAACATTCTAGTCATCTATCACAGTTTCCACAAAAAATCAACAGCAAAAGTATTTTCAACATTTATAATAATTAATGTTTCTTAAGCATTAAATCAGCATATTAGACTGATTTCTGAAGGATCATGTGACACTGAAGACTGGAGTAATTATGCTGAATAAATTACATTTTAAAATAAATTTAAAATAGAAAACGGTTGTTTTAAGTTGTGTAAATATTTCACAATATTACTGTTTTAACTGTATTTTTGATTCAATAAATGCCGCCTTGGTGAGCATAAGATACTTCTTACAAAAACATTAAAAATCAGCCCCAAATTTTCAAACAGTAGTGTATTTTTGAGATTCAAAGGTTTTCTTTGATATGTTATTTAACAGATTTTTAAGATAGCAAATATGTTATGGATCTAACACAATCTGGTTTTTTTTTTTCCTCAGATTTCTCAGGTGTTTAGGTTATCCACTTTGGCTTTCATTTTTGATTGTCATTAATTCCATTGTTAATGGATTTTTTTGTTGTTGCATTTTTAAGGAAAAACCTCAGTGAGCTGGATGATATTCAAAGATATTTCAGCCAAAAGCTGTCCACCCCTACATTCCCAAAGCTGAGTGAGCCGAGAGGAACCTCCAGGCAGGACGAGCACAGAGACTCAGAGACGGACACCACACAACTGCTTCTGAAGTCCAGTCAGCTTGTGGTAGAGGTCAATAACATCATAAAAGGTTGGTCAGAGTTGTAATCTGTGATTTCCTGTTTATTTAAAGGCGTTTTTAATTTTTAATTTATTTTAAAACAGGCTTAAGTGAAGCGACAACTACCCATAAAAGCTCTGCTACTCTTGATGTGGTTGAGGAACACTTAATGTCTGGAGTTGATCAGCTGATATTATCAGAGTCTGATAGCTATGAAATAGAGCCACGCTTTAATAAAGAATCAGACATGATGTTGAAGGATGAAGATGAAGTCTCACCCATCAGCTCTCCAGCTCCTGCAGAGACTAGACAGTCACCAGCTGCTCCTAAAGATGAAAAGCTCCACCACAGCTCCAGTGATCACTCATCTGATGAAGATGAGTGTAAAGAAGAGCAAAAAAAAGACGAGGACGAGCGTGAAGACTTTGAGGAAACTTTAATACAGCCCCGAACACTCAATGAGGTCACTTCAGTCACAGACAGAACCAGCCCATGGACCAGCCTACTGTCTGACCCAGATATGGGATCTCTGGAGAGTCTGGAGTTAGTGCAGCATCATGCTCATGACGACACCATCCACACTCGAGGAGAAGAAAGAAACAGCAGAGAAATTCTTCCAGACTTTAACCCACAGTCATTGATTGCAGAACCACAAGCCGTTGATTCTGATTCAGATATCTGTGAAAGATCTGAAACTGATGTGGACACATTTAGGAGTGGCGGTGCTATTGCCACAGATCATCGGGAACAGCAGCCTTCTCCAGATGGTCTGGATGGAGACGGTGCTCTTTCTAGTATTAGTGAAGTGGAAGATTATGAACAAAGTAATAGTGGGCCTGAAGAAAGCGATGAGAGACCAAACTTGCCTCCCTCTGCAGAGTCTGGTTCTGAAACAGATGATGAGAGGACAGCAAAACCGTATCCTTCCAAGATTTGTATAACCCAAAAAAGTCCATTTTTTTTTCTCTAGTTCTAATGGCAGCCAAAAAACTATAACACTTGCCCCATAGACTTCCATTATAAGTGAATTTAAATGGAAGTCTAGGGGGCAAGTGTTTTAAACTGCTGCTTTTATTGTAAGATATCTGGGTTATTTTTGTCTTAACTCTGTGCAGCTTGGAATCTGTGGAGATTCCAAATTTCTTCCTGTCGCCTCACCATCTGGAGGCATCCATGAGGGCTTTGAGGATGGCACCTGTCTTTCCATCAGCAACAACTGAATCTGTGAGTACTCTCCCATTTATTTATTTATTTATTTATTTATTTATTTTATTTTGAACTACAGTAAAGCTGCTGCTACTGTTTGGTAATCCTGAAAAAGTTAAAGGTGCTGTATGTATTTTTTATTTATTTTTTTTGACTGTACTACAGCAAAAATATCCCATAATATGTTTGTAGATATTTGCTAAGTTCACATTGTTTCTACGAAAAACAATGCTACAGCAGCTATTTGACTTTGAAATGTGTGTTCCGTGTCGGAATGTCTGTTTTTGTTTTGGTCTGTGTGACTCCGCCCACTGCCAGTTTACCCAATAGTATTTTGACACCCTTGGTTGCCACCCTTAGTATTGCAGTCATTGAAGCCAGCAAATAATTTGGATCAGAGATCCCAGATTCTACCCGACATAAAAATTCTCATAATCCATCTAAAAAGCTGTATGGCCAGAGGCATACAGTTGCGTGTCTTCAATCTGGCAACCCGTGTGAGCATAGAGTCTGAGGAGGAGGGGGCGGGACAAAAATCTCTCTAATATTTTGAATTTGTACCTCAGTACCCATTTCAACTGCTAACTGTCAATATTACATACTGCAAATACAATGTTTTATATATATATAATATATATTAGTGCTTTCAATCATTAAAAAAAATTAACTAATTAATTGCACATTTTTTTCTGAAATGAATCGTGATTAATCCCACCTAACATTAAAGTTTTTAAATATGCTTTTATACTGTAATTTCACATTCAATCTTCAAATTGAGAAACATCATGAAGACAGTATATTTTTAATATTTGTTTTGTATCATTCAGAAGATATGACAAACTGCATTTTTAAATGTGGTCCATAATAACTAACCTTTATGTTGTCAGCACAAACTACATGAAATATTCATGAATCTTGGTACACTTTCTTATTTATAAAATTATGTATTTGTTTGTAAATCTGTCATGATTTATTTATTAAAATTCATTCTTTCAGGAGACTGTAAATCCTAGAAATCTGTATAGAAGAATGGCTCGATCAAGAGCCAGCATCCCTCCATCACAGAGAAGTGAAGAGACCAAAAGAATTGCAAAAATATTTGCTTCAAAGTTTACAGAAGAAAGTTAATACATTCATTCAAGATTTGTGTGTTTGTTTGAATTTTTTTATATTTAAACTGTGATTGGGATTCTTATTTATTTCTTACATGATACAATGTGCTATATACTTTTTAACAGAAATTTTAATAATGTGAGCATTAAAAAAGTTGTTTATTTACAGTAACTATTTTTGTAATAAAGAATTTTATATTTCCATCTACAGGTAATTGTTTTTGAAGGTCCCGTTCTCACTATTTAGTTTTACCTCTTATAAACGTTGTCAGTTGTCTAGGGTGGTTAATGTCTGTCAGATTGAGCTGCTCAAAGGCTAGAAGCGTTTAGCTGGCAGATGAGAAAATTGCCCAATTTGAGCTGCTGCAGACAATGGCACATACTGACAGTGATGTAACCAAAGTATTATCCAGAGACAAAAGAAGCCAACGGCCAGACAAAAGCTCTCCTTTACCCTCTCAGCCTGTCTAATGAGCTCTAATTAGAGAGATGAGTCCAATCAAGCAACTGGTCCTTGTGTTGACCTTCCTCTAAACCAGATGAATCAACTGACAGCTTCTGAGTTATAGAAGATGGCAGCAAATTAGGCTACATAAATATGAACCATCACCAATTATTAGCCGTTTTACTACCTAGAGCAGACCCGGAATTGATAAATTCTTGTAAAAGATTATTTAAAAGTTGTAGGAGGCTTTGGTGCTAAAAATTTTTTTTTTAATTATTACTTGGTTGTATTATCTGACTAATTTGTAGTACATCAGTGATGACAAATTGGACACAAAATTTCTGTAATCAAACTGACAGTGGTTTATTCACAATTGACCAAAACTGTTCGGGGTTATCTATTCCAGCAACAAAATGGTTTAAAAAAAATACGAGTTTTTCGTAGAGTTCCAGGATCACCAGCACACCTTTAGGGAGTCTGGTAAATGTTAGGTTGAATCTTGTCAAGTGGCTGTAAAGCAGTATGTCTTTGTAGCCATCGGTGAGTCTCAGTGCTCGATTCGTTTTTGGATATCAAAGAGCATGTGTCGACACAGCCATGATGTTTTAGAGGAGGAAGATGTGATGTTGGAGATAAATGCAAGATAACAGGAGTGCTGCCACTGAAAACATTGATTGTGGTCGGAGTGTAGGAAGTCTGGACGATGCCCAAAACGGCAAAAATCAGCATCTTGATTGTATATTTGTGCCTGTATGATAAGATTCTGATCTTCTCCGCTTGAAAAAGGCGTCGATGACACAACATCTGAGAGCTTTGAAGTGATTCCACAAAATCTGTCAGCAGAAGTTTTCCTTCTATAAACTTCTGCCAGAGATTCTGGAGAGTGAAAGACAGAAATCTCAATCAAGGCTTTGAAATGTGCATTTCATGAAACATATCTTAGATGTACCTCGGACTGACTGAAGGAATGACTGGTCTTCTCCTTATGAAGCTTATGAATCGCTTGAAGGCTGAGTTTTTGCTGCAAAGTTTCTGCACAAGAAGCATTAGGTCAGTTATACAGTGACACACATTAGAAAAAATGATTATTTTACCAAGAACTTACCCAACTTTCTCTGTTTGCATCGCACTGAAGACACCATTTGATTAAGAATCTGGTACTTTTCAGCTAAAAGCTTTTTAGAGTTGTTCAGATGTGGCTGATATGCTAAGATCTGTTCTGCAAGCCAACAGTTGGAGGCCATCAAGATTTTTTACACCTCTGAACATGCTGTAACTGCAGGCACTATAAGAGTATTTAGACACTTTGAAATCTGTAAACAAATACTACCTGACATTTTCTCAGAACTAACTTTTCTGAGCAATTTTTTGCAATCAGATAATCTCAATGTCATTTTTAGTTTAACTAACATTTGACTACCAGAAATTGTCTTATTTTTTGTTATTCTTGACTGTATACTTGTAGTTTGGTGTTGAACAGTACCTTTGAATTGAGTCTGACAGTTTCTCGCATCCTTTCCTCGTCTTCCAGGAGCTCCAGAAGTTGAGCAGTGTTCAAACACTTGAGATAGTCCAAATTTAGCATTGAATCCCCTTCATGAGGCATTGCAGCCCATTTATGAAGACACTGCCTCTCACTCAGGACTCCAGCTACTTGATGCTGTGAGATCATGCTGCATTTGTACATCTTGTAACATGATCACTAGCTCCAGAGAGGTTGGTTACTAGGGATTTCTAAGCTTTCATTGGAGCCAAAATACCAGCACAGAACTACACATTCTCTTCCAACACCCTTGATAAATGTAGACGAGGACAAGCACAAAAACATGAGTCAAAATGTATGAGGGTCTTCAGCACCTTGGACAGCTCAAGAATAGTTAGAATAACCGCAGAAAAAACTTTAGAATAGCCGTATTATCTGTATATTCTGCTGTTTAGATACGAGTTATGTATGTTTCATTATATAAAACGTAAATAATGTTCGTCCACATTTATCAATTTGTAGTATAATTGTAGAATAACAAATTAATAGTTTCCTGCATTTTATATTTTGTTCAACAATGTTTTTTTTTTTTTTTTGCTTTGCTTCAAAATGCAACCAAGTCTTCGGATGGAAGATGCTTGTTTTATCGCTTTCCCACTGATCTATCCCAGCGGAGACTCTGGGTTCATATCATAAGTTATACTCATTATGATTATTCCATGTAAACACCACAATTACTGGCTTAGTAACGGTCAAAGTGAAACTTTAATGATGCATAGTGCTTAAAGCCACGTTAAAATTAAATGTTTACGGCCACATGAAACTGTTAGAAATCAGAAAGATTGAGGATTTTCTAGAAGCAAGGATAAAATATCATTTTGTGTGACAAAACAACCCTAACAAATTGATAGCTGAAATGTGGTATTTTATTCACTGAAATAAGTTTAATCTTGCCATATCCAAAAACGTGCTCACTCTGCTGTTATTTATTAGATTAAATGCACTAGAATTTTATTAAATACTACGTGGAGACACGTTTTTAATTCAAATATTCATATTAATCAAGGATTTATTGACTTTTAATGGACCGTATTTTGAAATATACAGAAATACGTGCTTTCATATGTGCATTAGTTGTGATTATTTCATTTAGGCTATTCACTACTTACTGTTTATTATTAATAGGGCTGGGTTTTGACACAAATTTCACGATTCAATTCAGCTCTCATTCATAACCTTGTGATTTGATTTGATTTGATTTGATTCAATATCAATTATTTTAGATATGTATTAAAGGTGTCATAGGTGATTGTCTTCAGAAACATTTTTTGTTATTCTGGTTGAAAGTCTCTTCACATCCTGATAGCAATCATTAAGTTAA
>JAFVLL020028150.1:0-12590 GCA_021397915.2 Tor tambroides
CATGATCACTAGATTTTATACAGGTGTTACTGTAATGATTTTGTAAATGGTGATCAGCAACCAAATATTGATAATGTGGAAGTTACTGCCTTTTGCCTTGGTGTGACTTCTCACTTTTTGCAGACAATGCAAAAGCAGAGTACAGTAACTTCAAAATAGGGGTAAAAATCTAGTTTGAGCCCCCATTTTTTAATGTAGATCATTTTCATTACTAAAACATCTAATTGCCAAATTTCCAGTGTCCTACCTATAATTAATTTGGCTGGACAAATAAAAAAACTTTAAAGTCGTTTTTCTCAGTTTCACACTCTAGCGAGTTAAAGTCTTTTGCCTTTGTAGGGCAGTATAGTGAGACTATACAAAGTGTCACGGTACCACACAATAGTGCTAATTCATAATTCAAATATTCAATACATACTCAAATTAAACCACATTTACAGAAATCCATATACTCAGCAAATAAAGAAACATTCTCTCGCATTCAACTACTTTTATTTCCAGCGAATTTCTTATGTATAAATGTTTGTTTAACAAGTTAAACCACTGAGACAAACTGAACAAGTTTCACAGGCATGTGACAAACAGAAAAGGAATAATGAGTTATTCCAAAGGAAAATTATTAAAAGTTGCATTGAGTATCTTGTTGGTTTACCAGCTGCTTTCAGTGTTACAGTGAGTCTCATCTTCATGAACTGCACCAGATTTGCCAGGTTTTGCTCTGAGATGTTATTCCAAGACATTTGCAAGTTCTCAAACACATCTGGGCGTATGTGGTAACATACGGTGTGCCACTGCAAGGACAATCGGAGACCTTCCTGTCTCCCTGTAGCGCTGTCTTGGATGTCTTATATTATGCACACAGTTTATTCAGTTCAATTTCAATTTGTGTTTATTTGTATAGCACTTTTCATTATACAATTCGTTGCACAGCAGCTTCACAGAAAAAGAATGTTACATTGTTACATTACAATTAAGAGCAATTTATTAGAGATTACTATGTCAAAGTAATGTCCATTTTTTAACTCTGGCCACATCTGCAGTCCTCATGCCACCTGAAGTAGGATTATGGCATGTTCACCCTGGACTTTAGGCATCTTTCTTCTAGTGTTTTTTTAGTAGAGAGCTCTCTTTTAGGACCTGATGAATAAGATCTTAGTCATATTTGTCAGCCGCCTGTAAACCTTGTGTCTTAAAGTGTCTTACGGACTGTTCCACAGGTGCATGTTCACTGAACCATGAAGAATGATTGCACAAGTATGAAAATATTGTTTAAACCCTTTCCTATAAAGGTCTGTAAAGCCTATGTGGATTTTACAAAATTATCTTTAAAATACTGTATCCTGAAAAGAGACGTTTCTCTCTTTCTTTTTTTTGTGTTTATATAAATGAAAGCAGACCAAATTTTCCTCTCAAACCAATTTTCCTCTGAATATTCAGAGATGCACTGGCCACTCTGGTGGATAAGTGTCAATTAGTTCAATATTTGAGCTGTGAAAGAAGCAATCTGTCATTAATGTAATTTACATTACATAATATACAAATGCCTCTTTGTATATTAAAACACATAACTTAAAATACTCTTCTACACGTTTACGTTTTTGTAACTAGTTTGCCATAACAGCAAGGGAGTGCCCTTTAGATTCAAAGACATGCATGAAACTGACGCAGCTCAAAAGAGAAATAAGTGCAATAATTGAGAGCATTTATAAAAACTTTGTAATTATAAAAATTTAATGTAATTGTAATTGGATTTTGATGAAGAAAATGAGTAAATTACAGTATTAATGCAATTAAAAATGAATTGTTGGAAATAGCGGTGTGTGATTGATTCAGTTCATGTCATTAAAATCTCAGGCTACCAAAGTTGACGACCCTGGTTATAATCAGTGAATCTAATACTTTAGTATAATGATACTACCATAGTACTGGTATACTGTGCAACCCTAGTATACAGTATTCATCATCACATATAAATCTACTTTGTTTCTTTTTGTCCAGGAGGCCAGATTGAAAAAGTTCAGCGGTGACCGTAGTTTACTGGCAGAGCCGGATCTCTTCATTCTCTTGCTGGTGGAGTTACCCAGGTAAGAGTTCAGGACTATAAATGCTCCACATCATAGTTTCTTTCACTCCTCGCTCATTAATCTGCTCATCATCATCATCTCTAGCTTTCGCATGCGTCTGGACGTCATGATCCTCCAGCAGGAGTTTGACCCTGCGGTGACCTCTCTCTGTGTGGCGGCCAGATGTCTGCGGGAGGCGGCTCAAGGTAAAAACTTCTTCCTCTTTCTTGATTTGTTTGGACCTGTTGCAGCTCTGAAAGCTTTCGCTCGTTCCTAAATGAAGTTCACGTGTGAGCCACGAAGTATCCGAGATCTTGCGCTCAGTTTTATTCTGGTGTTTGGCGGTGTAAGTGGATCCTGATGGAGGGGTTCGTTGATGTGGTTGACGCTCATGTGTTGTTTGTGCAGAGCTGCTGAGCTGCCCGGAGCTTCACTACATCCTGCGACTGGTGCTCAAGGCAGGAAACTACATGAACGCCGTAAGTGTTTTATCTGATGCTTGTGCATCAGCACTAGGATGATCATATTAGAGGACAGTGGGGGCAGAAAGTAGCACAATGACCATATCCCAAATATAAAAACTCAAAATATGTCATTTCCATACCTAAAATGCATATTTTACAGTCACCATTATGCAGATTGATCATAAACACAGCTAAAAGGCTTCCTATCAGTAGCCATCCTTCACAAAACTTAACATCTACCACAATTTTATCATAGATAGAATGCTAAATGTTTCAATACAAGCATTTCAGTCAAATGTAATTTATGCAATATTTCAAACCTTTAACCCACGGGAGAAAATCAACCCACCGCAACAGCTTAAAGGTGCCATAGAATGGAAAACTGTATTTACCTTGGCATAGCTGAATAATAAGAGTTCTGTACATGGAAATGACATACCGTGAGCCTCAAACACCATTGTTTCCTCCTCCTTATGTAAATCTCATGCGTGAAAAATAGGCGAATCAGAACATAACACCGACTGCGACGTCACAGTCGGGATCATTAATATTTACGCCCCCCAATATTTGCATAACGTATATCAGCCCAAGCAGGACCTGCACAGCCAAATCATCGATGCAGTGTTGCCAGATATTGCTATTAAAACAAACAAAAACAGATAAATAAAAAAAAAATAAACAAATTATTTAAAATCCTTTGCAATTAAGATAAGAGAAAGATATCGCTGACCCTAAACTGCAACGTCCTACTTTATTAACTTTCTAAAGTGTCAAAAAGAGTGAAAAGGCAAGTCCAAAAATGCTTATAATCTGGTAACACAGAGGCTGTGTCCGCACCCTCACTCACAACTCTCTCTCAAGCCTCGTTCACTCCACCTAGGGTTGTAAATGCACATGTAAAACCATTTCTGGAGAATTTTTGCCCTTACCTAAGCCAAATACCTTCTGTGTAGATATCAGAGAACAATTTAAAATATTGTATCAATTCATTCTATGGCACCTTTAAAATCAGCCCAATTCCATGCAGAAAAATGTGGATTTGGCAACCCTGCATCCAAAGTGATTTAAACACTCCGCATATTGATGCACAAAAATTATATTCAATTTTAGAAAGTTTGCGGGAGCAGACAGTAATCGTCAGAAATTCAGGGGTGAGCAGGATTAAGAAAAAAAAGGGGTCAAGACTTTAATACAAAAACACACACAATGAATGGCGACTGTAGAAAGCAAAAGCCAAATCCCGACCAGATGCAATTTTTTAAGTCCAAAAAGAGGACATGTCCGGGGAAAAGAGGATGTATGGTCACCCTAATCTACACGTATCTCCTGGTGTGAATTCAGTCTGAGGTCTCTTGTGCTCTCAGGGTGGTTATGCTGGGAATGCTGCTGGATTCAGGATTTCCTCTTTACTCAAATTGGCCGACACCAAAGCCAACAAGCCAGGCATGAACCTCCTCCATTTTGTCGCCATGGTAAGTGTGACGGCTAAACATGTAATAAGTCACACTTTCATAGATAAAAATGAAGTACACAAAGCTGCTGGGGTCATCAGGTGATAGAATGGAATCAGACTGAATTTGATCCAGAATTCTGTCCTACTGAGTGTTGTTGTTTTCTCGCTTTCAGGAGGCTGTGAAGAAGGATAAAGACTTGCTGATGTTTCCCAGCCGCTTGAGTCACGTCGGTCCAGCTTCAAGGTCAGGAAACAAACAAACTTTTAACCGCATCAAAATTCCCAAGCTCCCAATCCAATACAATATCAATGGATTCATCTTGCAAAACCTGTAAGAGCATGTCTGGGTCACATTTCATCCCAAAATCAAAAGAATATTTTACATTTAATAAAGAAGATCTAGAGAAATGTAGAAAATAATGTTTTTTGTGACATTTTAATTAATTATACACATTTTTACTCAACTTCTCATTATTTTCATTACAAAATATCCCTTAATGAGGAAACAAAAATCTCAAAAGTTAAAAAAAAAAAAAAAAAAAAAAAAGTCACAATTTACTTAGTTAATAGTGAATTGAACCCCTAACTAGTGACTAAGGCATCCTCCTAAGTAAACTTCTAGTTTGTTGCTTATTAATAGTTAGTAAGGTAGTTGTAAGTTTAGGTATGGGGTAGGTTTAAGGGATCTAAAATATGGACATGCAGAGTAAGGCATTAATAGATGCTTTATAAGTGCCAAAAACAGCCAATATGCTAGTAATATGCATGCTAATAAACAACTAGTTAATAGTCATAATTTGTTGCTAAACTAAAGTGTTACCAAAAAAAAAACTCTTTAAAGTATTTTACATCAGACTTTTTTGTTGTTGTTGTTCTGACTTTGCATAATTGAAATTATTTATATGTTGGAATGAAATATGACCCAGTTTTCACAAGGTTTTGTGAAATTTGCTTTTTTAATATATTTCACAAATATTGCGCTTAGAACATCACGTTCCTCAGTGATTAATATTAGAAAGAAAACTTAAATCACAGTTCGTTTGTTTTTTTCTGGTCAGGTTGTCAGAAGAGTCTGTGGTGGAGGATCTTTCTCGACTGCAAAGCAGAGTCGCTGAGCTCCGAGTCAGAGCTCAGGCTGATGCTGAAATTGAGCAGCAGACCAGATCATTTCTAGAGGTTCGTTCCCATCAGTGTCCAGATCATATTCACAAATGTTCATGTGTCTGTTCAGCAAGCAATTTCATAATTTCTTGGTTCAGGTTGCAGAAGTGAGGCTGGAGGAAGCTCAGGACGAGCTGGAAAGCTTAAAGAAGACCAGTAAGGCCCTTGTGGATTTCTTCTGTGAAGATGACAAGTCCTTCAAACTGGAGGAGGCCTGTCTTATCTTCCACTGCTTCTGCCATCGGTTCCAAAGAGCTGTGCAGGTGAGCAGCCTTGTGTTGAATCATGTCTCTTTAAATTACAACAAATAAATTTTAAAATGTCCAATACTTGCCTGAAGCTAGAGCTGCAAAAATCTGAATCTGAAAGTATGTTATTACAAAGACACACAAAGTGTAACTTGATATTTTTTTCATGTAAATGTGACTCATAGCAACCACTTAAGTGATGTTTAATTGGTTTGGTAATGTTATTGATAATATAAATATTAGTGCTTTCAAACGATTAATCGCATCCAAAATAAGTGTTTGTTTACATAATATATGTGTGTGTACTGTATATTTATTATGAATATATAAATACACACACATGCATGTGTATACATATAAAAAAAAAAAGTTATGTTTATATTTTAAATTTATATATAATATAAATATATACATGTAAATCTTTTCGAAATATATGCTGTATAAATACACACACATATATACATGATAAATGTGCACGGTACACACACACATATATATATATATATATATGTAAACAAAAACTTTTATTTTGGATGTGATTAATTGTTTGACAGCACTAATAAATATTCTCTACTTAAAAAAATAAAAACATTTTCATTTTGATTTTTGAATCCCAATCATATTGAAAGATTTTTTTTTTTCCTCCAATCAGAAGAACCATAAAGTCACCCAAGCATTAAACTTACTTTTTTTTTTTTTTATGTATAGGTTTTTTTTTTTACAATGTTTTATATATATATATATTAGTAAAATGCTAGTTACAGATTATGCCAATAAAAAGCATGTAAATAGGCAAAAATAAAGGTTAAAAGGCAAAATTAAGGCATTTTTCATGTAATAAATGTAGACATTTTTGTTAATATCCAATAACTGTATGTGCTTCTGGTAATATATACTATATTTACTTGCATGCATTTTTCTTAATAAATGGAAACTGTCCAGTGGCTTCCATGAACATTTTACCTGATGGCATAAATCTGTGACCCATCAGTTCATTGAAATGGTCGATTTAAACTGATTCATGGAAATAACTTCAGAATCTCAAACATGATTTGTTCCTATCTGCTTCCTAACAGGAGAACACCGAGAGGGAAGTACAAGAGCAGCGGCGTTTGGCGCGCGAGCGTGAGAATGTGGAAAAGCGTCGCTCTCTGGCTCTGTGCACCGGGCTGGAGGCAGAGCAGGAGTCTTCTGACCTGGAGCACGCGCTGCAGAGGAGCTTGAGTTACACGGGGAGCCGCCGCAGCCTGCGCAGACTCTCGCAGTACTTCCTCCGCTCCGGCGAGAGAAACCTCAAATCTCACAACCCACAGCACCAACAATCACAGGACTCAGACCTACATACTCTCAATCCTGAAGCGTTCAGCAGAGACTCGGAGCTTAGACATTTGCTGCTGAAGAATGATGCCGACACTGAGGAGACTAAAGGGATAAATAAAGTCAAACAGGCTCAGCGTTTAAGCACAGATTCGACATGTGACCTGCAGCGAGATGCAATGGCTTCCCCGAGTGCTACAAAAAGCCATTCTATCTTGAATACGAGGACAGTCCCCAGTGATAATGCTTTTGTTGCTTTGGGAAAAACAAAAACGTCACATCAGCAGGGGGCAGTGAATGTCTCGCCGCTCACAGGACTATCCCCTAACAAAGTTTTGAAAGTTGAGAAACCGGTTCAAGACAGCTCTGAAAGGCTGATGCAGATAGAAACCGATACCTTGAAGGATGCTAAGAATAAAGAGAGTGTAAATGGCAAATCTCAAAAGAGAGAGACGTGGTCAAGTGCATCTTCTCCTCCTGAAGATCTCGCCCAGGAGCCCTGTAGCCCAGACAGAGAGCACGTTTACCCAGCGATTGGAGAGACGCTGGAGTGTCACACCCTAGTGAGGGCCCTACGCTCCTACGAGAGCCTTTCTCCAACTGTGACGCGGCCGACCACCAATCACTGCTCCAAATGGAAAAAAGAGCGGGAAGCCGAGGAGCGAGACGGCACAAGCTCCCCGCATGCCAAGGATGATTCCCGTCTGGTAAAGACGCCGACTCGAGGGCCAACCAAAAGACTGCTGGTACAGCGAGGAGGGTCCTCCAACAGCAGCGGGATCCCGAGAGTGCGCACAAAGGCAGAGCCGACTCCTGCGGACGCTTTGTCTACTAGTCAGGTGTCACGGCCTTCCCCTACACGTCCCTCGTCCATCCGCACATCGCTAGCGACACGCTTCGCTGGCGTTCAAAACGACCTCAAACGCAACAGCAATGCACGCCATCGAGTAAACGCCCCGCCAGATACGGGGAAGCAAAAAGGTAACACTACTGAGAAGCTGACCCAGGATAAGGACAAGTGTCAGGAGCCGTTTGTTAGGGGTTCGCCGCTTCGCGTTTCCAAACGCCTAGCTCCCAACTCTGAATCCCAGTCTCCCCAGAGCATGCACTCTCCCACCGCTGCTACGACTGCGAAGACAATCCGCACAGCCATCATAAGTGCAGCCAAAGTCAAGACGACCAAGAGTCCTGGCACCAGAATCCCAGGCACTAAAATTCCCAAACCTGCTCCTCAGCCCATGTGGAGATGATATCTGGTTTCTTGAACTCTGAGTAGCAGGGGGTTGATGTTATCTATGCATGTCGTAACATGCGTGAGGAACTAAATTGATATGATTTTCACTAGTGGATGTCAAGGTTTTTGAGTGAACGGTCAACTCAAACTGCAGAATGCCAGTAAATAAAGGAGCCATTCTTTGGGTCGGCCCAGAATGGACACAGTAATGCATCCGAGCAGAGTGACCGCTACTTCCAGAGCTCTCCGCTGCTAATTCAGGTCACTGCGAGTTTCGCCCCTCATTTCAGGACTTTGTTGGAAACTGTCGGGAGAGTCTCGTCCAGCACTGTCTTTAGCTCTACCTCTGGACACTCGAGTGCTCTGTGCAGGTTACAGCGCACATCAGAAGGATTCCTGCCAGAACCTTCTTTCAGTATGTTTTGTTTGTGATATCCTGTCAAACGGAGCTGCCACAGTCAAAACAGACCACAGTTAATGACTGAAGTGAACGCTCATCTCATGTGGGATATTGATTTTAACTTGCCCTTTGATTCAGGTCAAATTGACTGCTTACTTGACTTAAAGGTACAAAATAATGACGCAAAACTTCATTTAAAATTATGCATGTAGTAATTCAAGATCCCAAAGCTAATGTGTTGAAGTAAATTGTGTGTCCATTTGTACATGTTGGGTTCCTTCAACTCTGATGCACTTTACAGACGAAAGAGAGATTTGGCAGAAACCGTCTTTGTGGTAATCTGCTGTACTTGTGTGTTTTGTTTATATGGAATGTTAAATTAACAGAATCAAAAACACAGCTGCCATTTTTAATGTTTGTCTTTGTAAATAATGAGTATTTGAAATAAAAATTGAATTTGCTGTTATTCTTTCTGCAAGTCTGTGTTCAGATATTCTATCTGATGTTATTTAACATTAATGCTGGTTAATGTAACACAGGTTACAGCAGCAATCACAAATAAGGATAGATTTGAAAAAAAAAAAAAGTATTATTGACCTTTACCCTTCATATCCCAGTCAATGAGCTTCTTGAAAAGCTAATGCTTAAGTAGGATGAGGAATTTAAAGGTGCACTAAGTTTCAGACTTCATACAGACACCTGTGATTATGAATGAAGTATTTTAACTGAACACTGTTCATTATCAGTACTATTGTAGAAATACCCCACTGGTAAGTGGTAAGTGTGTGTCATCCTTTATTAGTTTATTCAGTGACTGAAATTGTCGAGTGATACAGATATAACATACAGCTGGTCAAAATGGCAAAATGGCAGCTACATCATGAGGCACTCTTGTTTGTGTCCAAAACCTGACAAATGCTGCCTTCACGCATAATATACAGAGGTAGGAAGGTAACAACACTTGTGCAATATTAGTTACACCCAATCTATAAAATGTCTGTCTGTGGATTTTCATCCTTAGGTTTTGAGCACATCTCTTAAGTACAACAAACAGCTGAGCCTTCATCTTATGTGAGTGAACATTTTAAACAGATTTGTCTAAAGCATCATTGATCTCTTTAGTAGTAAAATGAACACAGGTGGAGAGGATTACTTACAGCACATTTAAGCAACTAAGCATCTAAACCTGATAAGAGATGCGATCATACAGCAGGAGAATGCATTTGGGAAGAAAGGACATAATCAAATTCTAATTTTGTGAAGTTTAATGGTGGTGGTAATCAGTGTTGGGTAAAGTTACTTTTAAAGTAATGCATTGCGATATTGCATTACTCTATAAAAAAGTAACTGAGTTAGTTACTTATGGAAAGTAATGCATTACATTACTTTTGTGTTACTTTTTGACGGCTTGGCTTATTTATTTTTAATAACAAAAAACCAAAAGTGCTTTACTTATTTGAAAATTAACTCAGATATTGTCAAGTAAATATAAAAGTAATGCATTACTTTACTAGTTACTTGCAAAAAGTAATCTAATTCACGTTACTTGTAATGTGTTAACCCCAACACTGCAATCAGAGCTGGGTAGGAACTGAATGCATGAAATCAGATTCCAAAAATTAAGTACTTGTAATTAGATTAAATTATATTTTAATATACTCGTAGTCAGACTACAGTTACTTTTTATGGATTACATGATTTCATATTATTTACACAATAGCAATAATTTATTCATAATTTATTGATTCTCCCTAATGTCTCTTTTTCATCTTTTAAATTTTCCTTTCTTAAATAGCCTACCGCTTCTATACGCAGAGATCAGTCACTAGTCAGGTGGCTCCACAGCATTTGACCACTGGATTTACGTTTTGTCATCTAATCCTCTTTCACCTAATATATTTTTATTTGAAGTATCCCTGAAATTTTAAAATAAATATTTTAATAATGAAGTATCACATTTGCATGTTCATGGTTCTCTGGTATTGGTTAATGGTCACATGACATGCAGGTAAAAAAATAAAAAAAAAATTTTCAGTAAGTGTTTTATTTTGATTCATTTTAAAATTATTTGTTTTAATTTAACATTTTTACGATTTAATTAATTAGCTTTTTGTTAAAGTCATAAACCCCCTGCAGTTCCTTCACAAACCCAGTTTGGCAAACCTTGACGTAATATAATGTTTAATGCACTTCATGTTTTGATAGCAACAAACAGAATATATTTTCTTACTCTGTGTATTTCTATATCAACATGGTACAAGATTATCCTGTTTAAATCAATGTGAAAAATGAGATGGGTCAAAAGTAATCTAAAAGTAGTCTTACCTAAAATGTGTAATGTAATGGATTACGTTACTAACCACAATTTTTGTCATATAATTTGGAATCAGGAAAGGATTTTAATTTGTAAGTAATACCCAGCACTGCTGGTAACAGGGCAGCTAGATTTTAGGTTCTTTTGGATAGCCTTTATTGTTCTCACTCTAGCAATGACTTATGCCAAAATGATAAGGTCAGAGTGGGCAAATGGACCACAAGGGCCTGAAACTTCCTCTTATTTTGCTGTCCTCATTAACAGCTCATTGTTTTGTGGCCCTCGGTTGCACTCAAAGGCCCCTGATCTCTCATCCCCTTCTCTTGACACAGTCACTCCCAACTTGTAAACGTTGCCATGGTGATGCTTCAGGCATGGTCAAGAATCCCCAGCTGAACAGTGGGAGACGGGAGAGTAGGAAAAGATGCTAGACTTGGGGTCTCAGTGGGAACGACCCTTTTATAGGACATAATGACGCCAGAACTCTTGGGAAAGGCAATAAACCGCTGCTGTCTGTCTGTGTATCCATGTGTCATTCAGCGCATTGCTGGTTTGATCAGTCTCTGTCAATGACATCATTATTCTGTGGGAAATGCAATGAAATGTCTGGAAAAGTCACAAGAAGAATATAATAGGCCTGTTAGAGGCGTTAGACCTCTCTCAACTCAAATACAACTTATTCATACAAGATGTAGGCTACTTGCATTATATAAACAAGTACTCCCTTCATTTTTTTGTGTCAGATATTTCTCTGTGTGTCACTTAAAAAAAGTAAAATGACTGATAGCAGTCACGTTACTGTGACAAGACACAATTTCTGACATTTTACACACACACATCCACACATCTTAATCATTCATTCACTCAAAACTGTTTCAACCTGCAAAAATATAGTGAACTGTCCTAGATTATCAAAAACAATCCAGATATTGTTGTGTATATTGCAAGAGTATTTTGGGTGGTTCCTAGGCCGTTTCTAGGGTGATGTGGATGCTATAGATTCTAAAGTTTTGATCGTTTTGTTGTTTGGTGGTTGTATCCTGAAATCTATAGAAGTTATACCCTTTGGTTTCACAGACAAAGCTTAAACCTAGTCTCGGAATAAATGCAGGTCTGTGCAGTTTTAACCGAAATAAATTAACTTGACCTGGCATCTTAAAATATGCTATGTCAGTGCCATTTATTTGTCTCAAGATGCACAGCAGTAATGTATTTTCTAAGGCGTGCTTATAAAAGATGCTTATCCCCCGGTTTCACAGACCAGGCTTAAACCTAGTCCTAGACTAAAATGTAAGTCTTAGCTGTTTCAGCTGAAATAAACTTGCACTTACTGATCTTAAAATATATCAGTGCCTTTGTTTTGTCTCAAGATGCACTCCAGTAATGTTTTTTTTTCTAAGTATGTTTATAAAAATTACTTAAATGTCCTAATTGAACTATGGCCTAATCCTGGATTGATCTAAACCAAGCCCGAAATTTTACTATACTTATAACTAAGTTTTAGAGGGCCTAACAGTATGTTGGCTTTCTCAAACAAACATACAGTATAATGTATTATATTCCTTATAATATTGAAAGATGCGTTTAGCATGCAAAATTGCTAGGTGAGAATGCGCAAGTATAAAGTGGGCGGGGCTAAGCGGTCCTGTACAGTACTACGTAATTTGTAACCAGGTGTAAACAGTAAACAGAAGCATAATAATGTAGTTTGAAATGTTTAATAAATGATCTAGACATTTAATACATTAAGTTTTTTCACTTATTTTCAATGATTACTGATGCAGGGGCCGTGTGTACATAATGTGATGTGTTGTGTTTTGAGTGTCATGTTGATAATTAATTAATTAATGAGACTGAACACCGTACTGACAATTAATTGAGGTTGATTGGGGAATGAGGAACACCGGGGTAGGATCTGTGGATTGGGAGACTGGGG